>JBCEWC010005313.1:0-25260 GCA_038996855.1 Solanum aculeatissimum
TTTTAAGGGATTTTTGTAATTTTGCAAAGGGTGGGGATAAATTGAAATTAGTTACCCAAATTATGAGATTTGTAAAAATTTTACTTAAATAAACTTGGGCTAAAAAAGATATAAACAAAATTATGGATTGTTAGCCCATGTAATTTTCTCATTTTTATTTGCATAAAGAAACAAATTATTAGATTATGCTAAAAAAATACTAAAATGAATATAAACAAATATGATCGACGGTATATAAAAAATATAATTAAAAATAATATTTTAAATTCAAAAGACCATGGTAAAAATTTAATAATTAAAATCAATTAAAATTTTAAAATAAATTAATTAAAATTATAATATTTTGAAAATAAGGATAATTATTGATTTTATTCTAAAATTACAGAAAATATATTTTAAACTATTAAAGACTAAAAAACTTTAAAAAATATAAATTTTTAAAAATATTGAGCCAAAATTAGACGGCAACAAAAAAAATATAACATTCAAGTTTATTTTCAATGGTATCATGGCGACATCACCAAAAATGAAGTCGTCTTTACAAAAGCAAGTGATGAATTATTAATGGATCATTCCGTAGCACTACTGTAGCAACATTATAGCACTTTTAATGTAGTGAATTTTTGGCTATAATTAATAGTCACCTTTCCCATTTTGTAAGAATCACTTTTTCACTTCAAGAAGCTTTTTTCTCAAGAATACTTTTGCTCTTTCTTTTGTATTTTCAAACTTCATTTGATTATAATATTAAATTTTAATTTTTAAAACCTCCTTTTTTGTTTTACTCATCTTTCTTATTATTGTTTTTGTTACTTATCATTGGCACCACCACCTATCTCTAATTAATTAATTGTATTATAATACATGATCGGCCTTGTCGTCTCTCTCTGTTAATACATGATCGGCCCTAATTAATTAATTGCATTACAATTAATTATATTAAAAATAGAGAATTTTTTAGCAACGAGCAATTTAGCGACTTATCAAAATGAAGTTCTAAATTAAGTCTCCTTTTTGTAATATTTATTATAAAATGAATTACGTGCTTTGATCATATGGACAAAGTACGTACTAAAAAATTAATATTATTAATTCATGAAAATTTTATTAGTAATACACATCTCAATATAAAATAGATTATATAACTTATGCATTAGTACTTATAAGTAGGCTAAAAAAATATATGATACAAATTACTAATAATACACAAAATTAACACATTCATTATTTTTCTTAATATACTATAACAAAAGATAAACTTATTGATGGACATGCACATACATGGGCAATAACTTTGGTTATCGTTCAGATTTGGTTGATCCAGCCCTTCCACTTGGTTGTTATTGCTTATTAGTAAGTGGAAAAAACAAAAACATGAAATACCACGTAGGATTAAAGAAACATTAAGAGTTAAAATTCTTGATATGTTGAATGAGGGCGGTAAGATTGTTCCATGAAGATCCACCTTCATTTGTTGCATTGTTAGCCATTTTGCTCATAGCCATCACTTTATCCCTAATATTCATAATTTCCTCAGAACCATTATTCATTAGTCGCTCAATTGCTTCTCTAATCTTTGTGCTTTCTATTATAGGGCTGGTGATTTCAATACCACTATTCCATACATCTACCCCAACCTTGACTCCCAATCCAAGGACCTCGACTACCTTCTCGTTGTAGAATTGATCGGCATAAAGTGGCCATGTGATCATTGGCACGCCTGAAGTGATGGCTTCAAGAACTGAATTGGTACCACAATGAGTCATGAACCCACCGGTGGATGAATGTTCCAAGATTGTGAGTTGGGGGACCCAACCTCGAATCAACAAACCCTTTTTAATCTTTCCCTCAAAATTACCAATTGGCAACCATGTCGCGGTTTCTTCATCAGGCCTCAACACAAATATGAAAGGAACATTTGAAGCATCAAGTGCTTGGAAGATTTCATTTAGTTGGCTCTCTGGAAATCTAGCCATGCTCCCGAAAGATACGTAGAGAACTGATTTTGGTTTCTTTCCATTCAACCAATCTAAAATGGAGTTGTTGTTGTTATGGTCAGCAATTAGTTCCTTACTACGGATCTTGGATGCAAAATGGGAGATGGGACCAAAATACCAACATTTTGGTTTCTTTAATTTCTGATAGTAGTCGACATATGCAGGTTCAAGCTCATAAAAGGTATCATGCACACTGCCATAGCTTCGATCCTCCGAATCTCGTATTTGGTCAAGCAATTCATCATAAGCATCTCTTTTGTTAGCAGGCTTTCTCAGATCCTCTGTAAGTTGGGATAACTTAAATTTTATCTCATCAGGTAAATTAGGAACCACGAAACTTTGAGATTGGTGTAGTTTAGGGTCTTTGTGAGGTTTGTAAAGGATAATGTTGTGCACAATGCTGTAGCACATGCAGGCAGACAAGTTGTACATGATACGAGGAATGTTAAGCTCCTCAGCAAGATCGACTGTCCAAGGAAAATAGGTATCAGAAAAGATGCAATGAGGACGGAGTTCACGAATTTTCTCTTCCATTGGTTTTTGTAGAAGAGATATAGCATAAAATATTTTATGGGGCATTTCAGGTGAAGTGGCAGTGTTGAAGCTCTCAATTCCTTCAGGCAAGCCAACTTGAGTAGAGGGGAACTTAATAGTTATAATAGAGATGGAAAATCCTGAAATTCGTACATCGTCATCAATGGTAGGCTGGAAAAGTAAGGCATTATGTGGAGTAGTAAGGATGGTGACTTTAACACCGCGGGAGGCGAATAGCCTTGCAGCATTAACTAATGGGATGAAATGACCGGCGGACAAGTAAGGAAGGAAAAGAACATGAAGGAGTTCCACATTATCGTTCATTGTTGCCATTTTTACTACAACACTAGAAAGAAGCTTGGTCTCTTGTCTTGAACATTATTGTTGTATCAACTAATACTACTATATATATATATTATAATAAATTATATTTTGTTTCATTTCTACTCAGTATGTAAGTAGCAGAAAAATACACTCCTAAAAATATTAGAAAAACTGCAATTTAATACTTTGTATTCTCAATCATGTCAACTCTTAAGAATATTTATAAATTTAAGTTTTATATTTATATCTATGTGTACTCTTGAGATTTGACCGCACATTTATTATTTTATAAACTTTCAAAGTCCATTTTTATTGCAAAGATTGGTTATTTTTTATTTAAATTCATTTTTGAGTTATTATGTCAAAGTTTTCATTTTTCTTTTTCTCTTTTTACTGCAAAAGTTGGTGAATGAGCACATTCTTGATTGGTATCAAATTTGGTAAAACTTACTCACATTATGTGGTAAAAAATATTAATTGGTGATTGATGGTAATTAAAAGTGTTAGCATGGTTGGTCTATTTTTTTTTACATCTATTAAGACATTGTACTTATTTTTTGAACGAATTTTTTAATGATATAATTAAACACTATTAAATTTTAAATTTAATATCCAATAAATGTTATTAATATTAATATTGATTAAAGAAAAAATCCACAAAATATTAAAATTTAATGATTAAGTGATTTCAAATTTTTATATGTATATTTGTAATACTTCCTTTTTGACACAAATATAATCACAGAAAGATATTAAAGTAGTTATTTAATTTTATTTGTCCAGTTTAAAAAGAAATTTGTTTTATCCTAATTTCAGTATTTACTTAACTTAAAATAATTATAGTTGAAGCTACTGCAAAAATTATTTATTAGAGGCAATATTGTAAAATCATAGCTAAAGTAAGCAACTGTCTTAAAAAGATTAAATAAAATATCTATGAAATACTTTTACGAACTTTGCATAATGTATAAGAGGAAGCAGACAGCTCAAACAAACACCTATGTATATTTGTAGTACTTCCT
The DNA here is from genome assembly GCA_038996855.1 of Solanum aculeatissimum. Lineage (NCBI taxonomy): Eukaryota > Viridiplantae > Streptophyta > Magnoliopsida > Solanales > Solanaceae > Solanum > Solanum aculeatissimum. The sequence goes on from JBCEWC010005313.1 coordinate 3,878, forward strand.
TTTTGACGCAAATATAATCACGGAAAAATATCAAATTAGTTATTTAATTTTATTTTTCCAGTTTAAAGAGAAATTTGTTTTATCTTAATTTCAGTATTTGCCTAACTTTAAATGATTATAGTTGAAGTTACTATGAAAATTATTTATTGGAGGTAATATTGTAAAATCATAATTGAAGTAAGCAATTGTCTTTAAAAGATTAAATAAAAAATCTATAAAATATTTTTACGAAATCCGCATAATGTATAAGAGGAAACAAACAGCTTGAATAAGCATGTCAACAGAGAGGTGCCTGTTTAGCTGGTCAACTCCACTTATAAAATAAGAGAACTGGACGCATGAGTCATGCAGCATGGACCCAACATATGTTATATGTTATGTCTTGATTTATGTGATAAAAATGAAATTTAGAGAGCCACCCAATTTTTTTAATATGTTTTTTTTAAAATTAAGTTATTAATTATTGTGGTTTATAGTATTTGAATAATTCTTACATAATGTATTATTTTTTGTCTTAATTTACGTTACTTTGATGTAATCTAGAGAGTCTTTCCTTATATGATTTTAAATATTTTAAGTCATGATTTAGAATATTTAAACCTTTTTATATTTATTACTCTATCAATTTAAACCTTTTTAAATTTTTAATAAAATGATTTATAGCAACATAAGTATTTATGATTTATTTTGAAACACAAATTTGCTTATTTGATTTAAAAAATTAAAATATAATTTATTACTTATTTCTTAATTCAGCTTCTTATTAATTATACTTATTTTAAATTTATTTTTTTAAATATTAAATTTATTATATTAAAAAAATAATGTACTAAAGTTCATACTTCTTTTGTTCACTTTTACTTGCCACTATTTTATTTTTTGATGTCAACTTAATTAAACTTTCAAGTTAAATTGAAATAACTAAATTTTATAGTTAAAATATAAAATTTAGATGATTAAAAACTATAAGAAAAATATTATAAATTATAATTTTTTTTCATATTAATATAATAAAAAAATATTTTTTAAATTATTATTTTAAAATTCATACAATTTAATCTCAATGAGTGAAATAATAATAAAAATATTATATCTAGCGCTCCTTAAATAATGTAAGTCGAAACAAAAAAATTGCAGTACAATAATTGCATGGAAAAAAGGCTGCTAATAGAGCGCGTGAATGCAAAATGCATGTATGTCATCCAGTATCTGTCTGTTTCTAGCCTCTTATTATATTATAAGTAGAAAAGAGAAGAAAAATAAGAGAAAATGATGACATGCGAAATGAACTAGTAGATCTTGTAATCCTAGTCATATATATATATATTTTTTAGTTTAGTATGAATTTGTAATCCTATTTAATAGATATTTTTTCTTCTCTCCTTTAATGTGCTATCAGTGTTTTTTTGATCCAAGGAATAGTTTAGTACTATGTTGACTTTACACACTTTTCATTTTATACGGTTATTAAAAAAATATTAATATATTTTATTATTTTATTTTTTATTTATATTAATGTACATTAAATTAATTTAAAAAGATATATTAATATACACATTAATGATAAAAATAAAATAAAAAAATAATTAATTTTATTCTAATTTAATAAATATTTATATAATATAAAATAAATATTTATAAAAAAATATTCATATAATATGGAACAGAGCTAGTATGAATTGTACTCCTATTTTACCTCTATCTAATAGATATTGTTTCTTCTCTGCTATAATACCACTATCAATCTTTTTGGATCCAATTGAAAATAAAATAAGATAGTGGAGCTTTATTTTAAAAAGAAAAAATAGTATGACTTATTTTTTAATTTTCTATTTAAAATTAGTATACTTCTCATTCAAAACATTAAAATATTATTTTACTATTGTATAAATTATTCGACAGTGAAAAAAAAATTAATTTCAAATCTCTTTACATTAAAAAAAATCATGTACTGGTCAATATATTCGATCCTTGTGGAAAACTTCAGGAGTAACTTTGACCATTTTCACATGTTTTTTATTTTTTATTTTTTTTGGTTTAGTGGCTAATTTAAATTTTAATATCTCACTTATAAATTTATTTGTCTATCCCTATTTGAGTTTTTTATTATTGTTTTATTTTTAGTGTGAAAATATGAGCAATAAAAATAAAGAATGTGTATGAAAATATATTTAAATTATTTTTTTTGTAGTCATGTTGTAATTTATTTTTTTGTATCTATAAAAAAAATTAGGCGACATTTGTGTTAAATTTTACAAAAAAATGAGTAAAAAATTCAAATTTATCCATTAAGATAATAAATTCAATAATTTGTTGAATTAAAGAGGGTAAAAAAAAATAAGCCTCGTGTTTGAGAAGAATCAAATATACTCCTTAACTTTGTGAAAATATCAAATATACCTACATTAATTTTTTTTTATGAAAAATCAAATATATTAATTCAAAATTAATTTTGTCACTTCTGTTAGACGAAAAAGCATATATGAACCATTTATGTAATTATATAGATACACATAAACTAACTATATAATAATTTTAAATCACAAAATTGAAAACTATATCAAATTAATTTTTCATTTTAAAAATATACTTGTCAAACATAAATAAACGTGTTTAAACTATTGAAATTATTGTGAGGTGCTATAGCGAAGAGGGTGTCTACATTTTCTTATATAAAATAAGCAGCTTATTTTAACAAAAACTATTAATGTGTCTGCTTAATTTTACGATGATTATTTATGGGTCTAATTAATTTTACTATATCACTTCTATTAATTATTTCTTCAGTTGTTGTAGCTATGAATTTACAATATTGCTCCCGATTAATTATTTTTCCCAAAAGTATAGTTGGCGATTACCTATTAAATTATCTCTTCATCTACTTCAACTATAAAATTACAATATTACCCGTAATAATTTTCTTAAAAACAACTGCCGATTTATGTGTCTACTTCAACGGTTTGATTTTACAATATTACCCATAACAAATTATTTTTCTAACTGCTTCAACTATTAACAATTTAAAATATTTTAAGAAATAAGTATAAATTTTGATTGACTCTCAAAATTTTATATGCGCAACAGAAATTGAAACAAGATAAGTTATTTAAAAATAACAAAAAATGTACTATAAATCACAATGATTAACAATTTTATAAAATATTTATCATTATCACATAAATTGAGAAAAAAATTAATATTAGGCCCGTGGGGCTCTTGTAACTATAATAATTGATAATTTTAAATGTCTTGTAACAACGTTCGCTAATAGTACATAATATGTCTTGTAGTAATAATTGAACCCATAAAACCAACAAAAAGTCAGATTTTTTTTTTCCAGACAGAGACATAGATTTCTTTCTTCCGTGCCATTTTTATTTCTGCTGACCTCTACTAAACGATAGAAGTTAACAGGAGTACCAGCATTAATTATACTTTTATGATTATATTGTTATTTTTTTTCTTATTATTATTTTATTATTTTTTAATGATTGACATTGTTCTTCCTTTAATTATTATTTTATATCTTTTTTTTTATTTGAGACGGATCCATTTAAATAAAAAATCTTTTAAAATAATTTCTCTATCTTAATGAATTAGTCATAAAATTTATGTATACTCTATTCTCTCCAAATCTTAGAGTATGCTATTATATATAGTACTTAGAAGTATTTGACAACATGTGTGCTTCAGAAAATTGATTTTGAATTTAAGGTTATTTTGTCATTTAAAGTTATTCATTTTATGATTGAATTCTTGATTTCTCTGTACTTAATGTTATATTTTATGTACTTTTATCTTTATGGAGAAAAGGGGATATTATCTTTTTACTTTACCCCTGCTAATAGGTAGACCCCACTTTTAATTTCATTTCAAAGTTATCATATTACGACTTTTTAAAATTTATTATATATTTAAAATTACAATAAAAAATATAATAAGTTATATAATAATAAACAGTGTAAAATATTAAAAAGATTAACTGACTTTCAAAAATTTATATATACTACATATTTTGGGACAAAAGAAGTAGCATTTATTTTATGAAAATTAAGTAAAAAGTATGATAAATTACAATAATTAATAACTTAAAATCTCTATAAAAAAAACACATACAAAATTTGAACTCTCAAAATTTCCCTTCGGTTTTCCTTTTCTTTTTCTTTTTGTGAGAATCATTTTCCTTCGGCATGACTCAATGCAACACGTAAGTACATATCATATAGGCATGAGATTATGCAAAGAGTCAACACTTTTCATGCATTCAATAATCACATAAAATCAATCACATTATCATCTAGCCGGAACCATTTCTCTTTGACTTTTCTTCATTAATAGGACATCAAGCAAGTATATGTCATCACATGTCATGACCCAAAAATGGGTGTGATGACATTTGCCTAACCCACTAGGACAAGTAAGTCTAAACCTGCTCAAATTCATACATAAACTAAAGCGGAAGAAATAAAATCTGAAGATAGGACAAACACTAGGATATCAAGTCTATAACATCATCTCAAAATTGGTATCACATGTACAAGCCTCTAAATAACAATGCTCAAGAAAATACAAATCTCAAATGGCTAGTCCTCAAATAGAACATAACAAAATAACGAGTCATCGAGAGTCTGCTGAAAAGACAAACATCTCCCTCTCAAAGGAATCCTAAAGCTCGATCCAGACAGGAGAAGAAATCTAGCAAGATGGATCGAGCTCACAACCTACAAAACATATAGTAAGGGGTGAGTACCAAACAACAGGTACTCAGCAAGAAGATCTAAACACAAGTAAAACATACAAGATAAAATACTCCTTCCATACCAATCACATACTGCCGAACTACACACCCGCACTCAGAAAGTCCTAGCACAATAACAATAATATACATATATGAACTAAACATCAGTTATTTTCAGCAATTGCCACAACATATGGATCAAATACACATTAGTGTTTTAATATACAACTCGGTTATACAACAAATATCTTCAGGTAGTTCAGATACTCAACAGATACAACATAGACATATTCATCTTATAATCCAATCTCAATAACCAAATCAAGTCATGATCACAAGGTAAAATGATATGAAATATAGTGAAATAAAAAGATGTAAATGCAATGTTAAGTAATCGTGATGCATGTCTATCCTATGATACACATCTCTTAATATAATTAGTCCAGAACTCATGGGGAACATATTTATCCATGTACCTTCCCTAGAGCATGGGGCTCGTTCCCAATATAATCAGTGATACATGCCATGACTCGTGTGACCGGTCCTCTATTTCTTATTTGTGTTACATGTCATGGCTTGTGTGGTCCGTCTCCTATTTCTCATTTGTGTTACATGCCATGACTCGTGTGGCCCATCTCCTATTTCTCATCAGTGTTTTATCAGTGGTACTCAGTCTCAAATGCACATCAAGAACACACACACATAATGCAATAATGCTAAGTATGTGCAAGAGTCCACTTTACAATAAATACATCACCTCAAGTTAAATATCACAATAAAAAGATATAGTGATGAGTCCGTTCCAAGCCTATAGTCAATTCTCTAATCCAAAGTGAACTCAACAATAATATTTTCAATGCCAATCATGACCAATCATAATAAGGTTCACAATCTACATTCTCATATCACAAGATATTCTTAATACTGGAACACAAGTCAACAAATATCAATCTCGATATTTCACTTTCAAATCATAGATGAAATTCATAATTTGACCACATTCTCATAATTTGCTAAGTACAAAACAATCAACAACAATCAACCAATCATTTTAAGCCACAAGCATAGGAAATATAGTATTCAAGTTAGCTTAACAAGGTTTAGGAATCCACTTTCCTCAAATAATATCCAAATCAAGCAAACACCGGACCTTTTCCTATCGAATTCGCCCTTGAAATGTCCCAATCTAGTCAAATACGGATTCACAATCTCAATACGAAATTCAATGATACTAAAATCAAGCAATTCGAGTGAAAAAGGCAAAATGGTAAAAAATTCCATGCCAAAAAAAGTTTCTGAAATCTGAAAATTAATACATGAAAACGTTTCCCGAGTAATAAGAATTTCTAGGGTGAAAACCATTTTGAAACAGAGTTAAAATAAACCTATAATCCCAATTTTTCAATCAAAATTTAATATCCAAAACAATCTCCATTTCTCCCATTAAAAGTCTCCAATTTCAAGTTAAAATCACCAATTAATCAAGAAAAAATAAAAAATTTAGTTGGAAATACGATATCCAATGGTCTTGACTTGACATTTTTTGAAGAATATCTCAAAATCCGAGCTTAAAATATTAAAAATGGAGAAAAATAATAAAATTCATCACTTTTAATATTTAAAACTGTTTCAGGGAAAATAATACTCCACAAATGTGGGGTAGGGCCTGCGAACGCGGAGAAGAACCTAGCCAAGCCTCCGCGAATGTAGAAGTGGGTCCCACAAGCGTGGATCTCATAAACAGTTCCCCTCCGTACACCAGATTTCCAAAACCAACTAAATTCAAGATTCAAAATGGACCCTCGGGGTTCGTTCGGAACCCAACACACATAAACCAAACATGAAATGACATTTTAGATTCAATGGAACTGTCAAAATTTGATTCTGAGGTCTCCTCGACCTGAAAAAGCTCGTTAAAACTAGTTGAAAACTCAAATACCCAAAATAATCTCAAAAATTCTAATAATTACAACGAGACCATTTCTATTGTTTGTTTCATCATTCAGAACTATTGGAATTGTCAGAATTTCAATTAGAGCTTTCGAACTCTGAATGTTAACCAAAGTCAAACTATGATTCGAAGTCAACTAAAAATATAGCTTTGGCTCCAAAATCTTCGTTTTAGTTCCAAATTCAGTTCCATAAGTTTTTCTTGACCAGATTCTGCATTTCAAAGTTGATGAAATCAACAGAATTATATTCCAATATCTGAAACTCAAGCTAATCTGAAAACTCAAAATTTCACACTTTAAGCCTTTAAAATCTCTTTCTTTAGAAAAAATCCAACTTTTCACAAGGTTTTCGAAATTCAATGTTTCAACTCATCAAAAAATGACTTAAAGCAACTTTCACAAAGGGACAAATGGTAATTTAACTGTAAATGCCAAAATAACCTTTCAGGTCATCACATCATCCACCACTAAAATTAATGTTCATCCTCAAACATAAGGCAAGGGAACATACTTGAAACCTCAAAGAGGTGAGGATATCAGGCCCACATATTAGATTCCGTCTCCCAAGTGGCATTACTTGCGGATCGATGGCGCCCTTGAACCTTCAATAAAGCTATCTACTTTGTTCTCAACTTCCTGACCTATTTGTCTATAATAGCCACGGGCTCCTCTTCATAGGTCAAATTCAAGCTCAACTCTACCGAATCAAGGGATAACACATGAGAATCATCAGGAACGTAGCATTGTAACATAGATACATGAAACACAGGATGAACTAAGGACAAACTGGGTGGCAAGGAAAGTCTATAGGCCACCTCTCCCACTCACTCAGGGATCTCAAAAAAGACCAATATACTTAGGGATGAGTTTTTCCTTCTTCCCAAATTGCATAACACCCTTCATGGGTAAAGCCCTCAACCAAACCCGATTACCTTACATGAACTCCAACGGTCGAACCCATCTATCAACATAACTCTTTTGACGACTCTGGGCTATCAAAAACCTACTCTGAATCAAACATACCTGCTCCATGACATCTCTAAGTAAGTCTATGTCAAGGTTATCACCTGTAACAGAATCAAACCAACCTATTGATGACCTACATATCCATCTATATTATGCCTCAAAAGGGGCTAATTTAATATTGGAATGATAATTGTTGTTGTAAGCAAACTCCGCCAAGGGCAAATGCTAATCCCACCTGGCACCAAAATTAACAACATACGCTCTAAGCATATCCTCAAGTACCTGAATAGTCCACTCAGATTGACCATCTGTATGAGGGTCGAAGGTTGTGCTCGAATCTAGTCGGGTACCCTGTCCATGTTGCAAGGCCTTCTAGAAGTGGGATGTAAATAATGAGCCACGTTCTGACACAATGAAAATCGAAACTCCATGAAGTCTTATAATTTGACTAACGTAAATTGAGCTAACTTCTCGGTGTGAATTTCACCTTGACCGGGATAAAATGCGCAAACTTAGTCAATCGGTTCACCACCACCCATATGAAATCGAAGCCTCCAACTGTAGGAGGTAGTCCAACCATGAAATCCATGGTGATGCGTTCCCACTTCCACTCGAGAATGGGCATCCTTTGTAACTCTCCACCTGATCTCAAATGCTCATATTTAATATGTTAACATGTCAAGCATCTAAACCCAAACTCCGGTATATCTTTCTTCAAGCCACACCACTAGTAGTGCTGACTCAAATCATGATACATCTTTGTTGTCCTTAGATGAATAAAATGTCTAGCACAATGAGCCTTCTCTAGAATCAACCTGATCAAATCACCTACCTTAGGCACACAAATCCTGCCCCCAATTCTCAATACACCCTCCAAATCAAGCTTGGCTTCCTTAGCCTCCCCCTAACCACCTTGTCACGAATATGACAGTCTCTCATATTGAAATTGATGACTCCTAATTTGATCCATCAAAGAAGAATGAGCCTCCACAGAAAGCACACAAACCACCATCCTCAGAAATCTGCAATCTCATCAATCCATTAGCTAATCTCTAAATATCCTTAGCCAAGGGTCTTTACTTAATCTGAATGCCTGCAACTAGAAACCTTTGTTCTCAAATCATTAGCCACCACATTCTATTTGCCCGGTGACACAAGATGGTCAGATTATAATCCTTCAAGAGCTCAATCCACCTATTCTATCTTAAATTCAAATCTTTTTGGTTGAAAATGTACTGTAAGGTGTGGTGGTCATGAAGATATCACAAGAACACCGTAAAGATAGCGCCTTCACAGCTTCATCACAAACACAACAATTGTCAACTCTAAGTCATGGGTAGGATAGTTCTTCTCATGAGTCTTTAATTGCCTAGAAGCATAGGCAATCACCTTCCCTCTCTACATCAAGACTCTACCCAAGCCAACTCTAGACGCATCACAATATATCGTAAAGCTAACACCTTCCTCCGGTAAGGTCAGAATAGGAGACGTAATCAATAGCACCTTGAGATTTTGGAAGCTCTCCTCACACTCATCCGACTAATAAAATGGAACATTCTTCTGAGTGAGCCTGGTCAATAGAGCTACTATAGAAGAAAAGCCCTGAACAAACCACCTATAGTACCCCATTAGGCCCATAAAACTATAAATCTTGGTAGTCAAAATAAGTCTAGTCTAACCCAAAAACCACCTCAATCTTCACTGGAACAACCCAAATATCCTCTCTAGACACAATATGACCCAAAAATGCCACTGAACTCAACCAGAATGCACACTTGGTGAGCTTTGCATACAACTTCTTATCTCTAAGCTGCTGAAGCACAATCCTCAAGTGTTGCTCATGATCCGTCTTAGTCTTGAAGTAGACCAATATATCATCGATGAAGACAATAACAAAGGAATCCATATATGGTCGGAATACACCATTAATCAACTCCATAAATATTGTTGGGGAATTGGTCAACCCAAATGATATAACAAGAAACTCATAGTGCCCATACCTTATCCGAAAGGCTATCTTAGGGATGTCAGAAGCCCTGATACCTAATAGATGATACCCAAATCTCAAATCAATCTTGGAAGACATGACTGCACCTTGAACCTGGTCAAATAGATCATCGATCCTAAGAAGGGGATACTTATTCTTGATAGTCACTTTGTTCAGTAGCCTATAATCAATATACATCCTCATAGAACCGTCTTTCTTCTTTACAAACAAGATAGGAATACCCCACGATGAAACACAAGGGTAAATAAACCCTTTATTCGATAGATCTTATAGCTACTCCTTCAAATCCTTCAAATCAGCTGGAGCCATGCGGTAAGGAGGAATAAAAATTAGCTTAGTGGCCGACTCAAATTCAACGAGAAAGTCAATATTCCTGTCGGGAAAAGCTCCAAGAAGGTCTGTAGGGAACATATGAACAAACTCTCGAACAATTAAAATAAACTCCATCGGTGGTGGCTCAACACCGGTATCATGAATGAATACCAAGTAAGCAAACCAATCCTAATCCACTAACTTTCGTGCCGAAATATAAGAAATAACTTTGTTAGGACCTGAACCACTTAAACCCCGTCGCACAATACTCGATCTACCCGGAGTGGATAATATCACGATCTTAGCATAATAATCAAAAATAGCCCGATGAGGAGAAAACCAATCCATCCCTAATATAATATCAAAATTAACCATATCAAGGATAATCATGTCAATCCACGTGTCATAACCATCTAAAGAGACAAGACAAGATCAGTACACTGATTCACCACTAAAGGATCACCTACCGGGGTAGGCACATACACAAACAAGAGTCAATTCATACATAATATCTCAAAAACATTCCCCTTTACCCAATCATGTTCACTCACTAGTTATTTCACTAGTCCCCAATTTCACCACAGAAAGGAAAATACCAAGTTCAATTAAACTCAACAAGGTTTAGAATTCACATGCCTCAAATTAGCCAAACAATCACTCCAATGAAAGTGCTTTCCTCTTTCGAATCAATTCTAAAGTACCATAATCTATTTGAAAATGAATTCACAATCACAATTCGAAGCTATCAACACCAAAATCAAGCAATTCAAGGAAAAGGAAAAATTGTCTAAAAATTTACGATTGGAAATCAAGATCAAAATATGAAAATTTTCAAATGAAAATATTTTGATCATGATTAGAAAATCATCAGTAAAAATCAATTAAAAATGAAGCTAAAATGAGTTCATAATAATTAATTTCCTGAGAAATTCTCAATTTTCTCAATTGAATACTTCAAATTTGATGTTAAAATCAAGGGATAATTAATGTGTAATGACGAAGAGAGTGACAAATATCTTTTTCAATGAAAAGTCTTCAAAAAATCATGCAAAAATAGTTCAATTCGAGCTCGTAAAGTTTTAAAATGGAAGAAATGTTCAAAAATGGGCACAAGAGTCTAAAATCTCCTTTTTGATGTTGCTATAGTGACACCCGCATAATCTAGTAGACATCACTATACCGAAACTTGGGTCGCTATAATGGATTTGCTATAGCAGCCTCACTATAATGAAGTTGCTTTAGCGACCAAGCCTTCACTAAATTTTTTTTCAAGCGAGGCCTGCACCATATCACGATAAAAAACCTTTTTTAACCAATTTCAAGATTCAAAATCAATCATCGGGATTCGTTTGGAATCCCATACACACAAATCATACATGCAATCCTACTAAATTCAATGTTACAAACTCAATGAAATTATCAAAAATTAAATCTGAGGTCTTATGGGAGGTTTAAGAAAATATGTACGAATTATCAAAATTACATTTTTATTAAGTACACTTTCTCTTTGTGGTATTCCACCTCTTTGTGGTATTAGATGATTAATAATGATCTTTTTTAGACTTTGGATACTTGATCGACCCACTTACTTCTATTATGTCAATATTAATCACTACTGTTGGAATTATGATTCTTATTTATAGTGATAATTATATGGCTCATGATCAAGGATATTTGAGATTTTTTGTTTATATGAGTTTTTTCAGTACTTCCATGTTGGGATTAGTTACTAGTTCCAATTTGATACAAATTTATATTTTTTGGGAATTGGTTGGGCTGTGTTCTTATCTATTAATAGGATTTTGGTTTACACGACCTGTTGCGGCAAATGCTTGTCAAAAAGCGTTTGTAACTAATCGTGTAGGGGATTTTGGTTTATTATTAGGAATTTTAGGTTTTTATTGGATAACAGGGAGTTTCGAATTTAGAGATTTATTCAAAATATTCAATAGCTTGATTTATAATAATGAGGTAAATTTTGTATTTGTTACGTTATGTGTTGTTCTCTTATTTGCCGGTGCAGTTGCACCACCTTAACCCGAAACTCCATTAAGCGCCTTAAATCTTACTTAGGTCACTTGAAATATCAAAATGATACCAAGACACTCAAAATTAAGGCAAAGCTACTTTTAGCACCAAAATCATCTCTCGAGGCCATTGAAATATTAAAAAATTAATCCAAGCATAACAACTTAAAATGTTGACCAAAGTCAAGCCAAACTCAAACTTTTAATTCATTTTCAACACTTAAAATGTTGACCAAAGTCAAACCAAACTCAAACTTTTAATTCAATTTTCAACTCTCGACCTAAAATCCACATAAAAACTCTGAATTTGATTCCGACAACTCTCCTAAGCCAATTCTTATATTCTAGAATTAATGAAATCAATGGAATTCTATTCTGAGACTCGAATCTCCGAATGACTCGAAATTTCAAAATTAGACAATTCAAACCACAAAAATCCAATCTTTGACAAATATTTTAAATTTCATAAATTTTTTGAAAAACAACTTTTAGAATCAATCAAACATGACTCGGGGCCGCTAACGAGAAGAGTAAAATATAATTCTATCAAAAAGTAAAAAATGACTGTCAGGGTCATTACTTTTCTAGAGTAGATCAGGATATCATTAGTGAACACAATAATGAACTTATCTTGGTACTGATTAGAGGAATTAGTTAAACTGAAAGACACGACAAGGAATTCATAGTGTCCATAATAGGTTCTGAAAGTTGTATTTGGTATATCACTTTCTCTAACTTTCAATTGATAATAGTTGGATCTAAGATCTGACAAGTGCTACCCTAGAGCTGGTCAAATAGGTCATCAATTCTTGGGAGGGTAATGGTGATCTTGTTTAACTGACAGTAGTCTATGCACATTCTAAGGGAATCATCCTTCTTTCGCATGAATAGGACTGGAGCGCCCCAAGGAGAGACACTTGGTCTAATTAAGCCCTCATCTAGAAGATTTTCAAACTATTTCTTTAACTCTTTTAACTCTATTAGGGCCATTTTTAATGACATAATTGATACAGGTTGGGTATCTAAAAGGACATCTATCCTAAGGCTATCTCCCTATCGGGAGGGACTCTGGGTTGATCATTAGGAAATACTTCAGGAAACTCATTTAATATTAGAACAGACTAGACAAATAGTGTCTCAACATTGATATCGCTAACTCTGACTATATGGTAAATGCACTCCTTATAGATTAACTTTCTGGCCTTAAGGTATGAAATAACCCAACCCTTAGGCATTGTTGAACTACCCCTCCACACTAAAAACTAGCTCATTTAGAAACTAAAACTTGACAACTCTAATTCTACAATCAATGGAGACATAACAAGCATGAAACCAATCCATGCTTAGAATGATATTGAAATCTACCATTACAACACAACTAGATCAACTAAAGTGTCTTTATAATATACTGAAACAAGACAATCTCTATAGACTCTTTTAGCTAATATGTACGCACCCACAAGAGTGGATACACTGAAAAGCTCAAAAGACGCTCAGAACTGATTTCAAACTTCATAGCTATGTAGGGAATCACCAAACATAGAGTAACACTTGGGTCTAGTAATACATAAACATCATGAGTAAAGACTTTAAGCATACTAGTGACTACATCCAATGAATTCTCCTAATTCTAGCATCTGTCCATAGCATATAGACAGTTTGTTCCCCCGCCTATCCCTGAAGTCTCCTCTTATGAGCCACTTTACTTGTTGGTGCTGATGAAGACAACTAAGTCCTCTGGCCTCCATAATTCCATCTTCCCATTGGACACTCCTTCAATAAGTAACCCATCTATACACACTTAAAACAACCATTATTACTAACAAGACACTCTCCAAATGGAACCTGCCACATACTGGATAGCAAGAAGGTCCTTGAGCTACACTCATGTATGACTGTTTACCCTGATCTTTGAAGTTCTCGGACTTTTACTCATATTTGAACATTGGAGCAGGCGTACTGATAGTTGATAGAGTTGGACCGGATGACCCTGACTAAAAAGGTGGGTGGCTCCCATTCCCGACCCCTCTCTTGCTTGTCTTGTAGCTGCATATCTTAGCCCTCTTGTTGTGAAACGCTTCCTCATCCTTCAACTTCTCCTCCTCAACTTGTTGCACATATGTTATCAGTCTGGCTATATGTATTTCTGTTATTAGCATAGCTGTTTTTCCCTTTTTGTTAGTCAGGCGAGAGAACCAAACTACAAATAAACTCATCCTGCTTCTCATATCAGCTACCATATTTAGAGCATAGCAAAACAACTGAGTGTACTTAAGACTATATTCTTGCACACTCATAGACTCCTGCTTGAAGTTCAAAAATTCTCTTACCTTTTCTTCCCTCACCTCTTGTGGGAAGAAATGACCCAAAAAAGGCTCCTCAAACATAACCTAGCTCAAGATTGGTCCACCTTCTCCCCTAGACTTCTTCCACTGGTCATACCATAAATTGGCCATACCCTTAAGCTGGTAAGAAACTAACCCCAACACACAACATCAATAACATACATAACCTGGAACACCTTCTGCAACTCATATATAAAATTCTCGGAAGTATTGACCCTGTGAACTATGTCGGGTTCATTCTCAGGAATTCATGAACCCTTGTAGTGTTCGGAGCATCCTGTCTTCCTACACCCTGTCGACCTCCTTGTGTTGTTATAACCTGAGCTAAAGTCTTAATGGCCTAGCAGAGCTCAACATTAGAGATGTCAACCTGCAGTGGTTGCTCAGTAGGCATAGTTAGGCCTTTTGGCCCCTCAAGAACTTGTGGTTCAATATGATTCACATTCTAACTAGTGGAGCTTCCTCTACCCCTAGCTTGTGCGGAATGTCCAACTACTCTTCTGGGAGGCATGATTTGAAAATAATACATGAATGCACGAGTTAGATAATGTTAGACAAAGTTAAAATCTGAAGCATGAAATAAAATACCAAAGAAGGTCAACACTTCCTAATGTCTTATAGCCTCCTCATTATGGATGTAGAACACTTCACACCAATTATAAGGACTCTACCAACCATAGCTTCATACACACTCTAGGACACTTGAACTTTATGCCCTGACACTAAATTTTTCACATTATGAGTTTATACACTGGATGTGAACGACACTTGAAAATCATTTCTGGTCCCAAGAAAATCACTTGGGCTGGCTACTTTACTCAACTGAGGACTTAAGCACTAAATGAAAGGCTAGAATTAAGCACAACTACTAAATCAAAGTATCAAATTTTCATAAGAAAACCAACTAAGAAGTTAGCAATCTGGAAGAGATTCTACAATACTGTCTACTAGTCTATAAAGCCTCTACAAGTCATGATTAAACAATAGGTAGCGCGATAGGCCACAACTATCTCAAAATAAAAGAAAATAACTAAAGTTGAAATGAATAGCATCAAAGAGTCTCTGATTGCAGAGAGGACTCATCGTTGACTAAATAGAAATGTTGAATTGTCTAATGATATGCTTACTGAGGGGATTTGTCAACTGTGTCTGCATTGTAAAATGATGTAGGTCCAAAAGACGTAAGTGAGTGTATTAAATGGTCAAAATAGAAAAACTTAGGATACAATTCTCAAATCATTGACACAACATATAAAATAACTCAGTAATATAAACAATGCAATATAAGTAAAATATCATTTAATGTATAAATAAATGCAACTTAGTCTATATCTAAAAATAATATATACTTTAGCTTATTAAGTTTCTCTAACCGATAATCATCATTATGAGCATCATGATGATACAATGTCTGACCCATATTACCAGGGCCATCCAATACCATACCAGGGTAAGAGATGAAACTAAACTTATGGATCTATCTAAGGCAAGGTTAAGAGCTGAAGTTGCTTATGGATCCATCTAAATTGGGCCATCTCAGTGACATATAAGGAGTCATACAATATTGGTACGATCCTATCCTATGTTGGCTACGTAGTTTACTAGTTTGAGTTATTATTATTCTTACTCATATCGATGCTCAATACTACTCCCAAAAATATTATTTATATGCTCATAACTGTGAGAATATTATTACTCAAAATGTATCTTTAATCATTTGAGACTTAGGCCAACTCTAGCTTTTCTAAGTTTTTCTCAAATTTGTCTCTTAACTCAGTCTCTAGAAAATCTTTTGACTCAAATTGTACTTGAAACTTGGTAAATACTTGTAGTAAGCTAATCATTCTTCAATGCAAGTAAAATATATTAGGGAAATTATTCTCAACTCAACTAGGGTTCTTGTAACTGTAGTAATATTTTATGAGTTAACAAAATCATGCTCAACAATGAAATTCTTAGAATAAGAATTGCAGGATAAAACTTTAGTATTTTTATCAACAAACTTCAATGGAATGAAACTGACATGGCTCTTGGCTAGAATTATTTTTAAGAAACATAGAATAGACATGAAAAATAAGATTTTAAGTGGCTTGAAATACCTAGGAACAAAGTTATTTTGAAGAATTCAAGAGATTTTCTCAAGCCCTAGCTCTTCTCTTTTCTCCTTAGCCCTAGTTTTTTAATTTTTAGCATGTAAATATTAGGAAAATCACGCTTAAAACTGATATGGAATAAAAAGAATTAGCCTCAAAATAATGTGAATTACGTATAAGAGGAGTGAGAAAAGATCAGATTGCCTCCCCCGTCCTATTAAAATTGAAATCGGATACAAAAATTTAAACTGTCATGAAATAAGTCCGTGTCGCGGCCTAATAAAGCACTCATAAATGATAATGATGCGAAATGCAATGTCAAGTATAGTGATGCATGTCTAACTTTTAAGGCTAATAGTGATGCACTCCTCTTATACTTAATTCACATTATTATCAGCCTCCAAGAAAGCATGACTAAAAAATCTTTGTAATAATAAACAATGTGTCATAAGTATGTGATTGCTTTCTTTAACATTTAGTTTGCAATTGACACTTATATTATGATCATATAATATAGTGGTCATGACCCAAAAATGGACGTCATGAAACACATCTTATCCCACCAAGATAAGTCAACCTAAACTCAGTTATGTCGATAAAATACGAAATTAAAATAAGATTAAAAGATTAATAATAGTCAATAATGCAGATAACAAAGCCAACTTAACTAAAATCCTCAAAATCTAGTTATCATGTGCACAAGACTCTTATTGTATTACAATACATTTGAAAGAAAATACATGTATCAAATGATATTGTCTCTAAAGTAGAACAAAATCATAAATAGGAGTGAGAAATCCGCTGGGATGGCGAACAACTACCTTATATAATCTCTACAAGAAGCCTCGACAAGAAGGGATATATCCAAACTCATAACCTACCCAATTGTAGTAGCAAGAGTTGAGTACCAAACACATGGTACTCAATAAGTGAACTACTAAACACAAAGTCAAGTAATACAGAATACAAATACTCCTAACACTCCAATCAAACTTCCATAACTACAACCTGCATAAAAGTCATTCCAACCTAGTAATTCGCAATTTACATATCATATAATTCAATAATATTAGACCCACAATAATAGATTAGCAATACAAGGGATCAAGTTCCCTCTCAAAAAAGCACTCATAAGCTTATAAATGATAGAGATGCGAAATGCAATGTCAAGTATAGTGATACATGTCTAACTTAGTGATACACACCCGTTGTCTATCAGTCCAGGACCCATGGAAAACTTATTAGTCCATGCATCCGTCGCAGTGTGAAACACGATCCTCGAATCACAATATCCATCGTGGTGTGCGACACAACCCTCAAGTTATAGTACATCCTCTTTAATTCTTATTCTTCCTTAGTTCAAATAACACTTGTCACAACCTTGTCTCAAAATCAATGCAAATAGGAAAGTTTACACAATAATGAGAAGATGATCATTTTCAATACAATGCATAATTCAAAATAATACAATCTTCATACAACACCAACATTAACTCAATAAACCATTTAAAATCATTCTTAACACATCACACGAGGAAATATGAGATTCTATACACTTAACAATGGTTGAGAAATTCATTTGCCTCAAATAATTGAACAATCACTCTGGAACTTGAGTCTTCCCCTTATGTTGAGCTTTCAAATCAAATCAATCTATTCAAATAGATATCATAATAAGTTTTTGAAACTAACACCCATGTTATTATAATCAAGTTATAAGTATTAATCCTAAGATTAAGATTTTAATTTTCCTCCAACTAACTCAAATTTTAATGGTATTTATATAATTAACACACTCAATATTTAATTACTTATTTTAATATAGTAAAACATAAATTATAATGTGATGCCTAAATTTAAAAACATAACCCATAATCTTAACTAGTAAACACTGTACAAAATCTAAACCTAATAATTAATTTACTCTAATATCATAATTTACTTATAGTAATAATAATAAAATAATTATTTATCCATCATTACCTAATGAGTGACCACCCACAAGTTTTTATTTTTCAAATCGTATATGCAACATATATAGGAATTGCAGACTTAACTTGCAATTTACTCTATCTTTATTCATATACAGAAACGATACTAATAATGATAATAGGATAGCCTCTGTTCACATAAACAATATAGAGAATTAGGGTGGGTTACCTAAAACCCTCATCTTTCTCGTTCGACGTCGCACAAAAAGTTTTTCTTTTCCTCCTTTCCTCTTTTTTCTTTTTCTTTCTAATTTAATTAATATTAAAATTAATTAATTCTACAAACTTTATTTTAATATATTAGTTATCTAAATTTATCCATAATTTAAATCATCATAGTTATTGAATAGTTCGAAAGACCCATTTAAAATTTATAAGAAGGATATTTTAGGAAAACAATAGGACTAATTATCAAAATAACCTAACGTATCATTACATTATCCACCACTAAAATTCATGTTCATCCTTGTCATGACCCGGATAGGGGGCCTAGATGTGACATGGCGAAAGAGAACCTGAAGGCCCTCGATCAAGCCATTATAGAATCATTACACACATCATCGGTTCAAAAACGCGGAAGCTAAACACATAATACGTAAGCTCTAAGGGATTTGAGACTCAAGCTATGAGGACAATTTTGGAAATGGGACAAGCATGTATACACATAGCACATAGCAATAATCTCTAAGGGGACGGGTGAATAAGATTTCCACTATGGGGGCACACCGGGATTATGGGACGTTCCACATAAGCACATAGTCATTCACAATACCCATCATACAAGTCATAAGCATAATAAGAGAGCATTACCATAATCAAAGCTAAATAGTATCGTATTACATAACCAAATGTTCAACATAACAATTCAATGTACAAGAGTCTAGAATGGTCTAACAAGCCTCTACATAGATGAGCGGAGCCTCGACAAGTTTAAGGCTTACCCTCAAGACATAAGAAAGTAAATAACATAACATAAAATAGTTAGATAGACGGTGGCTATTTCCCTTGAACAAAAGGGCTCACCACTAGTAAGGTCTTCAACGAAGTAGTCAAGCGTTGTTCAGTAGAATGTAAATATCATCTCCGGTCCCTACATGGTTAGAACATGTAGACAAAAATATGGGTTAGCACAATTAAGGGGACAAGCAATGCATATGACAAGTATAGTATGACCAAGCAATGCATATGACAAGTATAGTATGACCAAGCAACATGTCAAGGGGACAAGTGATACGAAAGAAATACACGTAGCCAAAGAGTAGTATAACAATATGCCATGCCATGCCATGCTGAATGAGATGCAATCCTATGATCATATATAGCGGGGATGTAACCTCAACCAACAACATGGAAAGATCCGAGCGAGCCACTACCCAGATCCGTACTACTTGCCAAGTAGTACCCTAATCACCCTTGAAACAAGGGGAAACATGACATGATTCTCTATCTAGGGAAATAACCCATGGTGGCACATGGTTTGACGGAAAAAAGTATGGACCCTATGGAGATAGTCCACTAGCCTCCAATCCTTCGGTACTAAGTCTCATCCCATGAGAATACGTATAGGTACATGCAAATCTCAAAATAAGAAGACTTACATTCATTTTTAAAAAATGCATCATTAGTCAAAGAAAACCATTGATCAAATCATACTTAAACTTAGGCCAAAGGCCATCAAGAGTTTACAAAATCGTTTACATGATCATTCCATGTCAATGTATTTAGAGTAGCTCATCTACATAACTTATCATATCAAACATTCAAAACATGTTAATATGGTGCAAGCACCCAATATGCTCAAAGAGCCATGGCAAGGGACTATGTGATCATAAGTCTTTACATAACATTCAAAACATGAGTTTCATCATAACAATAACCATACATATGCCATGAATGAGGATCAAGAACATGGGTAATGGAATTCAAACTTAATTTCACAATTTGAAAGGTAATTCATCATAAATCATGTAGAAATCCATAAATAAGTCATAATGCAAGTTACCCATGCTTAATTAAATCATGAAAGGGACATGCAATTTGATTCATCAAGGGTTTCCATGAACATTCATAAAATTCAACTTAAAACATGTTTAAATCACCTAAAAACTACAGCACATAATTCCCAACACTAAACTACAACAATAATTGAAGAACCCATAACTTGAAAAAGCTTAATATCATAATTTAAAGGTTAGGGTTCTTGGGTCTTCAAGGATGAAAGAAAATCCTTGAATCAAATCCCACATACCTTGAAATCACCAAAGGAATTACAAAGTCAAACTAGTCAAGGTTGTCTTCCCCAAATTTCTTCAAGCTTTCTTCTATGGAGGTCAAGAGGATTTTAGAATTTTCAAAGTGTATAGAGGATGCTTAGAATGGATGAAATTAGGTTAGGGTCTTGATTTAGGGGTTTAGGAGACTTTAGGATACCTAAAAGAGGTCTAGGGATTAATTAAATCACGAAATTACTATTAATGAAACAGACACTTAATTGTAACACAGTACTTCACAGAGAAGCTATAGTGCCCGTGAACCTGTCACTCAAACCGTACAAGGCACCATCAACCAACACTTAGCCAAAACTTCAACGCGAACTCTTGGAGGACTTTTTGGACCACTTGATGAGGGGATTCACAGGCCGTGCGGCTTCACATGGATCATGTACTGGTCTGTGGAGACACAATTGACCCAAGAATCAACCCCCAGCCTTGGCCAAGGTTCTGCCCAACTCAACGGTCCCTCAAACGGGTCGTACCAAGTCTCACGGACCGTGGGGTGGTCCGTGAGCCATGCCTTGGGTTTGGGGTGGGTCCTGGACACCTCAACTCACTGGACCATGGAATAGACCCCCACACGGACCGTGGACCCTCACACGGTCCGTGGTCCTTGCCTTGGGCCATTTTTAGGGCCTATCTCCAATGTCTTCTGGATTTCAGGCAGTCCCACTATTT
>JBCEWC010005314.1:0-12894 GCA_038996855.1 Solanum aculeatissimum
ATCTCCTCTTCCTCTTCTTCTACTTTTGTTGTTCCGCCTTAAATTCTAGTTAATTTAAGATTCAGTTTTATAACAATATTTTATATATGGCCGCTAAAAAACACTAGCTTTAACGATAATTATGATTGCTGCTAAATCCAATTTGAAATGACTAATTATGCTCTTTTAACATCAACTTTTATGACTAGTAAATTCAATTAAATTGCCGCTAAAAGTTGGTAGCTTTTAAGTACAATTATTTTTGTTGACTAGAATGACTACAATACCCCTACTAAAATGTTAATTTTCCCTTTTTATCATCCATTTTTATAACAAAGTAAATTCAATTCAATTATTTTTTAACATATATACTATAGTTTTTTTTATTTATTTATGGTAAATTCAATAAAAATCACCCTTTTGGAGACAAAAAACACATGTGTATGGGACTGTTGTTTAAAAGATGTCGGAAGTAATACCATCAAACTTGACAATATTATCAGACTGCACACAAATCATTTAGGGGTCGTGTCATAGCTGATTAGAATTATACGGATATTAATAATACGTGAATTAATTATGAAAAAATTTATATATTATTTTATTAATTTCTAAATACGTGTGCTGTACATGTATCTTATGTGAATTTTTATAGATGTGTTAAAATAATTTTACATGTAACGAGTAATCAAATGCAATAGTTATAAATAATTTTCTTTAAAATATGTCAAAAAGCATCAAATAAAAGGGACAACTCTGTACGAGGGGATTCCATCCACAAACGCAAAATTTATGATGGTCATGTAGAACTAATTTCAAGATTGGGCCCAGTATGAAAGATATTTTAGATACATACTTTTTTAGGGGGGGGGGACAGACTTTCAATAAAGTAACAAATGACTGTCACTTCATTTTCAATTAGGTTTTACTAAAGCGCTTATTACAGGCAGAGTCTGAGGTAAAAAAATCAAATGAGGAACACATTTTAATATTTAAAATTAATTCCATTTAAGCAATTGTAAACTTTTTTGAACGTTGGTGAATAATAGCAAACTTTCAATAAAGTCACAAAAGACTAATTTGATTCTAAATAAATATACAAATTAAGACGTCTAATAGTGAAAAAATACACACAAAAAAAAAAAAACAGAGAAGGAAAAAAGGCAATTGACACATTCTTATTAGGATTTTAATCATAAAAATATAGATGAAATAATACAAAACTAGTACATAATTTTTCGAGTTCTTATTGATTCCTTCTTCCATATTCAATAAAAATTTAAGAGTCTTTTTAATCGAGTAAAACTAAAACATGAATCACACATAGTACAATAATGATATAGACACTTCATTACTTTAACTATAAAGTTAAAAAAAAAAGCATAACTTTGAGAAGGGATCACATGAAACAAAAAAAGATGAATTTATATTTGGAGAAATATCATAAGATATTTTAAAATTTAAAATTAAATATTTGAACGTTATAAATATGAAAGGTGTGAGAGTCATAGACATAAAGAGTAACACTTGAAGAGATTTTAAACATGTATTAAGCTTCAATTTGTTTAATTTTAAAATGAATATTACATTTATTATCTATTAAATTTAAGAGATTTTAATATTATTTGGAGTTATTTGAAAGACATAGAAATAATGGAGATTGTTAAAAGTAAGAGTTATGAATGATTAATGAAATTCCAATTGCGTATATTCACAAATTTAAGCTATTGATTATTTTTTTGTATAATCGAGAAGTCAGTCTATGGCCTGACCTTTGGACCAATCGCAACATTCTAAACTCGATGGATAATGAGTTCGCCCCTCTATCCTTCTCCACTTTAATACCAGGCTTCGCTTTACATTATATTAATATTATAATTCTAAAGAATAACATAAAATATGCTAAATTAAAGGTAATTTATAGATTGCAAGAGAATTTTACTATAATAAATTACATAAAATTTATATAAAAATCCATTCTTGAACATAAAATTTATATCAAAAACTATATAAATTACATAAAATCCACTCTTGAATTAATCCACCTTTATTGATATCATGAGTTTAGCATGCACTAATCTGGCAGGATATGAAAAATAAGAAAACATCAATATCCTTATTTATAGAAAGTTATATTATAGGCTTTAAGTGAAGCAACATAATTATTATAGAGTGGAATGCTAAATGAATATAAAAAGTAAAATAGTTGGTAAACTAAAATGGCAACCTAGGAAGGAATCTCGTTCAGGATAATTTCAAATATATACAATAAGTTAATTAGTTTATTTATAATAAATATAGCCATATTTTATTTACATAAAAAATATACATGACTATGAAATATAGCTAGCCAAAAGTCATATAAAGTATACACTGACTATATAATGTAGATTACTTATACATGAGCTATACACTGAATATACATTATGATACACTCAAAAATTGAATATAATTTAACTATACATGAAACATACACTGACAATACATGTCTACACAGCGAATGACCATTTTTTTGATAATTATTTCGGCCAAATAGCCATGTAATATAATTATCCCATTTGATTCCTTTGTATTGCTTCTATTATCACAACTAAAGAATGTAATAGGTTGTTAATTAGTAGCATTAGAAACAATTAGTAAGCTACTTAAGGAGTTATAATGTTATAACTAACAAATTAAATTTCATTAAATGACTAAATGGAAGTTCAATCATTTGCCTTTCCATTATCTATTGTGATCCCACATTTCTTTACCTTTTTGTTTTCTTTTGAATTGTATTAAATTCATTACTTGCTTATTTAAATTTCATTCTTTAATATGATAATATTGATATATGATATGATGATGCAAAGTTTAGTTATTCATGTATTACGTGTTCCACCTTATAGATTTCCTCATAACTGATACAAGGTTCAAAGATCACTCGTTATTTTGAACTGTGATTCTATTTTGTACATCGAAAATGCAAAGTTAGAAGCTCTGTAGAGTGAGAAACATACCTCCGATTAACGGTCATGTTCATCAAGTAATTCCTTATTGAAGCCAATGGCGGAAGGGAAGTCATTGTAACGGGTCATCGCGTTACTTCCCTGTCATGGATGATGTTGACAGAGCTCGTCGTTGCAAAGAAGACGTCCTAACCTTTTACTTCTTCCATCCAACTGCAACCAGGCAATTTGTTGTATCCCTTTTCTTCAACACCTTTTCTCAACCTCTCAGCATCATCCCACCTTCCTGAAGAAGCGTAAATATTTGCAAGAAGAGAAAGATAGCCAGAACTGTCAGGTTCCAACTCAATACAATGTGCGGCTGCAATCTCTCCAAGCTCTAAATTGTTATGCAAACTGCAACCAAGAAGTAATGCTCCCCATACACCAGCATGAGGCTGTATTGACATGCTTTTAATCAACTCATGTGCTTCTTTTAACCGCCCTGCCCTACTTAAAAGGTCAACTACTATAGCGTAATGGTCTACTGACGGAGAAAGACCATACTTGTGTAAGGAAATAAAGCACCGGTATGCTTCTTCTACCATTCCAATGTGACTGTATGCAGTCAATATCCCCGTGACTGTGACAATGTTCGGGTTAATGTCAGCATTCATCATCTCATCAAACAACTTGATGGCGTCGTTAGCCCTACCATTTATTCCACAGCCCAGTATCATAGCAGTATACGCTACCAAATCTTTCGTTTTCAAGCCATGGAACAGCTTGTAAGCTTTATCGATGCTTCCACATTTTGCATAAAGGTCGATCAAACTGGTGGCCAAGTAGTCATCCATTTGAATTCCAGTTTCATGAATGAACGACTCAATCCAGGAACCAAAATTTAGATCTCCAAGCTGAGAACAAGCGGAAAGAGCACTTGCCAAGGTCATTTCATCAGGTTGCAAATCTAATCGAAGCATTTCATTGAATAGCTGCAAAGCCTCTTTTGCCTGGCTGTTCTGAGCAAAACAAGCTATCATAGCATTATATACTAGTCGATCTTTCTTACGCAATTGTCCAAAGAGTTCCTCAGCAGATTCAACATCTCCACATTTTGAGTATCCAGAAATCAATACTATATACGAAACACTATTCTTTTGGTCCATCGCCTCAAAGAAACTCCGTGCTAACTCTATCTTCCCACATTCTACATATCCACTGATCATTACATTCCAGGAGGCAGGACTCCTCTCCGGCATCTGTCTAAACAATGCACATGCCCGCTCCATATCCCCCATCCTCGCATACCCACAAACCATGGAGTTCCACGAAATAACATCTTTCTCCGGCATCTCATCAAAAACACTCTGTGCCATTGTTAACTCACCAGATTTCACATATCCACCCAACAATGAATTCCATGAAACTATATTTTTCCCATTCATCTCATTAAAGACGCTCCGGGCAAAATCCATATTACCTACTTTCGAGTAAAAATCTACAAGAGCTGTCTGGACATAGACAACATTACAAAAACCATACCTGTAAACTTGTCCATGAATCGATATCCCACCAGACCTATATAAAATCCTTCCACAAGCCTTTAAAGCAGACGATATAGCAAAACTACTCGGACTAATTCCACATCTCTGCAATTCTCCATATAAATCAACAGCCTCCCTAAACTGGCAATGCCTAGAAAAGAAACGGATAGTGGAAGCCACCGAGAAGACATCTAAATTTCGCAAATGATTAAGAATTTGTTTAATATAATTTGAGGTATTATAAGAGTGACTACTTGTAGACCTGATTATCTGCTGAACTAGTGAGGACTCGAGATCAAAAAGACCATTAACAAGTATTGCAGCATGGATTTGCTTTGTTTGGTTAATCGCCAATCGCTTAGCCAACAACAAACTAACTTTAGACACCAACATCAGTAGTTTTTGGGCAATAAATCCCTAAAAACACTAAGAAGAAAGCAGAAAAATCATAGTAACAAGCTAATTAGACAAATTTCATAACCAGCATGAATGATTTCACAGTAAGTACTTACATTTTAGTTAATTTCTGCCCTTATTGCTTCACGGAATCTGCAAAAACAATTGTGAAAGAACATCATTGCAGATTTTGATAGTCAGATCTATATTTGGAGCTGTCTATAATGGCCGAAACGTGACGGGTCTGAAATCGGGTCAAAATGACCCGGATAGAGGTTGAAGATGAACGTTTGGGGTTCTAGAAATCTAAAGGCTTATATAGTTTTGGGCTTCTATGGGCCATAGCAATGACTTTAGGACTTCAGAAAAAATTACGTGGATAAACAAACATATACTAGTTAATTAGCTAACATATCTATAGTTTAAATCAATTACGGCTTGCAGCAAATAACTCGCTATCACTACAGTTTGAGTTTTGTATAATTCATGCGATTTATACAAACATTGTGCGTAATTATATAAAAATTGTGCGCGAATCAAATTGTATAGCGTAATATACAAATACTGTGAATTGTATAGCGAATTATACAAATGTTGTGCACAAATTATATAGCGAAATATACAAATGAAATACAAAAACTGCAAATTGTGTATCAAATTATACAAATATATACACATGTTGCATGAATAAGTTACGAAATATAATTATCCAAACTATAGTTATGAAACAATAATAAGGTATTTTCGAGTGACTGTATGCGGAATTTCCTCTTCTTTAATTTGTCCACTTGGAAGTTTCACTAAGGCTTCCTCCTTGATTTTAGTGAATTATAAAATTACCTAGCATTTTTTTTGTCTTTGTTGGATTTTGAATTCGCGTCGACTTCATAGACTGCATAATTAATCATGGTTAAGTCAAAAGATTGTATTGGTTAGCTATGTTGCTCGGACTCTTCATAAATATTTTCAGGGGCGTGTCGGGCTCTTCAAAAGTAATGAATTATGTGACATCATTTTTTGAAAAGTTCGAGCAACGTAGTTAGGTAGCAATCTTTTTGCAGCTAAAATCACATCTTTTCATATACACATATGAACCATTTTTCCAACTTGTTCGTCTCATTCTTGTGCACGGGGACTATTACATTCTTTTCTGTATCGTTTCAATTTTATCAAAGGTTTCCGATGGAACTATAGTTGGACTTATGAGCACAAGTAGAGAATATTTCTCCTCATAGTGGGCCAATTCCTTATGTACATTACAATATTTAAAGAATGATTAAACTAAAAAAAAAAAAAAACTTGGTGTACCGAGCTTCGACTATGCATGGGATCCTGAAAACGGTTGAACCATATTGAGTCTATTTCATGCAGTCTTACCTTGAATTTCCACAAGAGACTGTATCCACATGTCGAACCTGTAACCTCCTGGTTGCATGACTGAAACTTTTACTGTTGCTCCAAGACACCCAAACAAACAAAAAAACCAGTTGGTGCACTAGCTCCCTTTATAGATGGGATCCGGGATAGGTCCGGACCACATTGAGGTGATTGCACCTAGCCTTACTACAAAGGGATGTTTCTATTGCTGGAACCCTTGATCTCCTGATTACACGACGACCCTTTCGGTTCATATTTTGTCTATCTTGCCTCAAGAATTGTTAGTGAAAGTTCATTGTTAGTAACACATCTTTCACTAGTTGACTCATTTGATTGATCAATTGAATCCCTCTCTACAAAGAAACCAGGCTGCTTTGGTTGAGGCAATTCCACACCTTCATTGCCTAACCAAAAAACTACTGATGCCATTGTAGGCCTGTCTTCTGGGAGTTTTTGTACACACAATAAGCTTACTTGAATGCATCTCAACACTTGTGATTCAATATATGAGTCTTTTAAACACTCATCCATCAGTTCCAATGCATTGCCTTCATTCAATAGTAACCATGCCTGAAAAAAATAGTACCACAACACAGTTATACAATCTGCATTAGTAAAAAAGAGGTTACAACGAGCTCAGTCTCGACTGTACTATGAAGAGTTACCATGAATTCACTAGTTTATACTGTCTGCTTGCCTATCGCAGCTTGGGACTCTGGTAATGTGCTAAGCTCTGATAGGTCAAGCTTTTGTGGAAAAAAAGAGGCGGAAGGATAACATTCTAGTGTCATTTGTGCTTACATGAGGATTTTCGTCATGAATTATACATCTGCATTAGTAAAAAAAGAGGATACAGGACTACTACAACACCTCAGTCCCGACTGTATTATGAGGATTTGTCATGAATTGACTAGTTTTATGCTTGGCTGCTAGCCTATCGCGACCCTCTTCCTTTATGGGGGCTTGCGAATGGAAATGTGAGTAAGCTCAGACAGGTCAAATTCTTTAGTGAAAAAGAGGCTACAATAACTACTACTACAACGTCTCAGCCCCGACTGCAATATGAGTATTCATCATAAACTGACTCGTTTTATACTGGTTGCTATCCTACCGCGACCCCCTTCCTTTATGGGTGTTAACAGGTCCAGAATTTTAGTAAGAAAAGAGGCTAAAGGATAAAAATTTGGTGCCATATGTACTTACATGTCCCAAAAGATTATGGTGATGACTCAAATGATGAAACTTCCTGTTCTTTCTGCCACTGACAATTTCAAGTAAAAGCACGCCAAGGCTGAAGACATCGGATTTCACTGAATATTTCCCATCAACAGCATACTCCGGGGACATGTATCCACTGCACAATGCATCAAGTTTAAGTTGATCAACTTGTTCATTGCAACAAACAAAAATGAAACTGTCGTAGAGGTTTGAAAAACTTACTATGTTCCAATTACTCGCTTTGTTTTTCCTTCCATTTGGTCTGCGCCAAATATTTTAGCTAGGCCAAAGTCAGAAATCCTTGGGTTCAAGTCAGTATCCAACAAAATGTTGCTGGCCTTCAGGTCCCTGTGAATAATTCTTAATCTCGAATCCTGGTGAAGATAAAGAAGGCCTCGAGATATTCCCATTGCAATTTCATAGCGATTTCTCCAAGAAAGTGATCCTTTTCTGATTGGATCTGCAATATGTAAAATGCCAGTGAATCCTCATTCATTCCTTCGTAGCACGTTGGAAATAAATAGTTAGACTATGTTGTTCAGGTTCTCCAAAAAATGCCTCTGTGCCTGTGTTGGATCCTCCAGAATAGTACATCTTTTGAGGATCCTACACGGATGCAACATTATTTTTGGAGGATACGAGCAACATAATATTAATGTAATGTAACTAGTCGAGATAAACAGACCGAAAATGAAATAGTCCAAGCTGTTGTTTGGCATAAACTCATATATCAGTATCCTCTCTTCTCCTTCAAGACAACAGCCTAAAAGCTTGACAAGATTCCTATGTTGTAGTTTCGATATTAGTATCAGTTCATTTTTCAACTCTTGAAGACCTTGTCCTGAGTATTCCGAAAGCCTCTTCACCGCTATCTCTGGTCCATTTCGTAGTTTCCCCTGAAATATTTTCAAATCAAAATGCTAAAGATGCCATTTGTAGCTAAAATTCGACGATGGAATGGTTATTGTACCTTATAAACAGGTCCAAAGCCACCTTCTCCAATCACGTTAGCAGAAGAGAAGTTCTTAGTGGCGTTAGCAACAGTAACTAAATCGAACAATGGTAACTCCATATCGTCTGTTCCAACTCCCCTACCTGTAAAATGAGTAATCAATTGAAAAATACACATTAGCTTGACACATATAGAACGTTAGCAACACGATTGTTTTGATAACGATGAACAATAGTTGTTTACCTTTTCTCGTTTTTCTTCTGTGGAATAATGCACACCAAGCTAGAAGGCTAAGGATACAAGTCGCGACTACTGCTGATACGATTGCAATCAGTCCTGACTTCTTTCTCTTCCGTTTGTTGTCTTGATCTGTCGATAGTTTAGTATATAACTAATCAGAAAATTCCAACATTGTTGCATGAGTTCCCTACAGAAATTGTAGACCAAAAGAAACAGGCAAGGTTCCGTCTTTGAGTGACAGAGAACGATGCATCAGGTGACTTCATAGATGTTTTCCTATTGACTGAATATCCCACGAGCTAACTATCGAGACTTTACTATCTAGATACATACTTGCTGAAATACTACATACATGTTAGTCGTCAGGAGCAACGAGTTCAAGTTAAAGATAGTAAGGATAAAGATTATTACAGACAATTTACCAAGGACCAAAGTACCTAATCAATGTAAATGCTTATCGAATAAGTCAATAACGTCATGATTGAAGCAGCGATAAGACACCAGCACTCGATTTCTAGTTAGCAAAACGAAAACAAGAAACAGTAAGTAGTTATTACCAACTTCTGAAGCAGCCACTCTAACAAACAGGTCTTGCTGATTCGGACTAAGTTCTCTGATATCGATGAGGTCTCCAAACCAGTGCAAGCATCCACTTCCACCATCTCGAACATCAAGATTCGAGTAAGCTGTACAGTTACAATCAGCCAAGCACAATTTCTCACATTCCTCAAGACCAATGCTCTCATTAAACCATGATTTCCGCGTGTCAGGCACTTTAATCCCCGTAAATTTCCTAAATCCGTCTTGCTGACATGCCAACGGAGTCCTCCTAACACAACCACTAGACCAGTCTGCTGCATCCCATTCCTGTGGATGTTTTGGCTCAAAACCACTCAGACAGTCACACGGGGGCGAGTTGTTAATGACACATCTTGCATAAGGACCACACAACGCGAAACGATCACAGTTATCAAACTGTGCTGTCAAATAAAGGAACCAATTTTGTGTACGATCAATCCAGGTATAGTGATTTATCAATCCACCAGGAGTTAGTACCACCCTGGTGGGCATTGATCCATTCTTGATATCATATTTGTAATAAACTTCCTCCTGATTCAGGACAAAACCAAACGTAAAATACGTATTCGGTTGCAAACTAGGACTGCCACTAAATGCTAAACCATCCCAGGGACCTGAACTAAATGCAATTGAAGAACCTTTCCATACAAACAACTGTGGATACCCCTGAACATCCATCCTGTCTACAAATTCACCTATAGCAGGATCATCAGGACTCTTCCACGACGATATGTACCAATCCAGGCCTGTTGCCAAATTCCGCCCAAGCTTCATTCCAGACAACAGAGTATCCCCTGGATAATCGAAACTCTGCCAGGCGAAAAATTCAGGTCTTTTTTCATTTTCTTCCATGATGACAAGATTACCTGATATTATATTAGATTAGATTAACTCAATATTTTAACATCAAAATTTAGTTCGCTAAAAACCATACGAAAAGTATTACAACAACATCACACAAAGCATGATCTCACAAGTGGAGTCTCCGAAGGGTGGGATGTACATAGACCTTACTCCCTACCCTTGAGGGGTAAAAATACTGTTTCTGGTAGGCCCTCGACTCAAGAAAAACATTTTTCAGAAAAGATTTGACAGAAAACAACAACAACATACCCAGTGGAATCCCACAAGTAGGGTCTGGGGAGGGTAAAAATGTACGCAGACCTTACCACTACCTCATAGAGGTAGAGAGGTTGTTTCCGGGGAACCCTCGTCTCAAAAACCCATAAGCAGAATAAACTAGATATGAAAACAAAGAAAAGAAAAGGAAAACAAGGAAGAACGACTAATAACAAAAACAATGATAGAAGGTAGATACAATAATTCAACAAATATAAGACGAATAATGACAACACAGAAAAGCAAGATTAAAACACTAAGATGAAAATATTGAAAAAAGAAAGCATCCACAGAACAATTATAAAGGATCACCAAAGTAAAGGAAACAACAATGAAAAAGTACTATAAATCGCAATTCTTCTCATGCTAGTATAGTTTTAAAAAAAAGAAAAAATCACACGTTAAAATGTTGGTCAAAGTTTGTCCAGTTTAACTTTTAACTCTCGAGAAACTAAACATGACAAGTATTTCAGGACCAAGGCAAGTTTCATTCCAAGCAACAAAATATCCATCCATCCATGATCCATCCATCCTGTCTACAGTTTTAACTCTCGAGAAACAAAACATGACAAGTATTACCTGAATCTAACAATCTTGCTATTGGATTCTTCAAGATTGTTGATGAATTCGTCGACCAAATCGTCACGTTGGTACTATTAACAAGTACTAATATTCCATCAGGATTGATCATCAACACACCTGAATCATCACTCAATGGTTTATTTCTGTTAGCAACCCAAACAACAGTTCCAGGTGATATTTCCTTGTACCATATACCTACATATCGATTCGTCGAATTTCCAGGCCTGAAAAATCCAAGTTCATAAACACCACCTGATGAAACAATTGTGTCACCATCTTTAATTGGTTCATCAATTGTTATGGTGTCAAGTGCTTGCACAATTGAAAGAAAATTGAAGTAAATGAATAAAGAAACTAAAAATTTCATGGATGCAATTCTTGATGGTTATTATTCAGGTGTGACTTTTGATGTTATAAAAACTTTATGGTATAATAAATAATTAATAAGACAAATTATGATGAAAATATTCATTTTCTTGGATGCCAACTTGTTCATACTAGACATGTCTTATGAATAATAAAGTTTAGGGAGAATATCACTTTTGGTCCCTCTATTATTAGTAAATTCTATTTTGGTTACACTCGAACATATTTAACTTTCAATTAGTCGAAATATTTGATTTTGGTCCTTTTATGTAGGAAATACGTTATTTTGCACTATTTAATTATTAGTGGCGGAGCCAGAATATGAGAAAGTAAACACAAAAACAAGCGAAAGAAAATTCAACATCAATTATATATATATATTAAGCACCTTAGTTTTTCCTCCGAATGGGGTTTAGATGGATCCATTGACCCTACCTGGCTCTGTCCTTGGTAATTACACGATGTAACATTTAATAATTTTGAGAATTTGTGAATATTCATAAACTAAGGGACCAGAGTTGCACATTTCAAGTAATCTAAGGTTTAAATGTGTAAAATATTACAAAGATTAAAAATATAATTAATTAATAATTAAGGGAAGGTGCTATTAATCAATCAAAAAAATTATATTTTACATATATAAATGAAGGTCAATAGCTGCTGCTTTAATTTATTCACACTTCTTTCCACATCAATTTTTTTTTCTTCATATTTTTTTTATCAATTAAATAATATTAATTGTATTAAAAAATTATTAGTAAATCTTTAAGTTAGTTGAGAAGAATAAAGGCGGCTATGAAGTTGAGAAAATTAATTTAATGTTTAATAAGTTAAAAATAATAATTAATAATTACCCCTTGTTCACTTTTATTTATTACTGTTTCGTTTTTCGAGGTCAACTTAGTCTAAATTTAATATTTAAAATCTAAAATTTAGATGGTCGAAAACTATATGAAAAATGTTATAAGTTGCGATCCTTACATATTATATGATGAAATTTATATTTATTATTTTTTAATGGGCATAAAAAAACTAAAAATAACAACTAAAATGAAATTAATTTTTTTTTTAATTTTTTCCTCACACATTTCAAAATCTTACCTTATTTAATTTGTTGACATTCTTTTCAACATGATAGAATATTTCAAATCTATTATTCAACTCCTATAATTTTCTCAAATAATTTTACTAATTTAAAAAATAATAACTTACATAAAAATAATTATCTAATATAGATAATTACTAAAAAAAAATTTAAAAAATATATAATTTTCGAAAAATCAACCTCACAAGATTAATTTTTGGCAAATTTTTAGTAGTGAATTATGTTAATTTTTAATTAGAAAGTGAAAAAAAATATGAATTATTCAAAGTTGTACACATTTGACTTCCTAGTCTCTATAGTACAAAATCATCCCCTTTATAAACCTTTTTCAATTTCCTAGTCATTTCTTCCTTCTCCAATCATTGACTTTTGATGGAGGATATATAGTTTTTTTTTTTTAAAAAAAATCATTTAGTATTCGATATTCGTTTTAGGGTCTCGATTAGTTGAGATTGGGGTGATATATGCACATGTCTATTTTTAGGTGGTTGTTGGGGTGGGGGAGAG
>JBCEWC010005314.1:12904-25260 GCA_038996855.1 Solanum aculeatissimum
TAGTTTTAGGGTATTATTTCCCCCCCCCCCCCCCCCTCATTTGTAAAAGTTTCGTAAATATAGCCCGTGAAAAAAGATTTTAGACTCATTTAATATTTGTTCAACCTCATTGAACAATAGCTTTTTGTCTATGATTGCATAACTTACAAAATTTTAGATCGTGGTCTGATGTTGTGTTATATATTCTCTCTGTCATATTTTATATGAGTTAGTTTGACTTGACACGGAGTTTAAGAAGAAAGAAAGACTTTTTGAAATATTTGGTCTGAAATAAGTATTGATTAAATCATTTCATCAAGGGTAAAATTGATATTTCAAAGTTAAATTTTTACTAAAAATTAAAACATGTCTTTTTTTTTGGCTGACTAGAAAGAAAAACGAGTCATATAAAATAGGACAGCGAAAATATAATTTTTTTTTTATCATAGTCTAAAATGTTCATAAATTGCAAGGAAAAAAGAGAGGGTAATTTACTATACCATTGTCACCAAAAATTAACACAAATTAAAGTTTGTTACATTCTTTCTCTTTATTTTCCTTTTAATTAATTAACTAAGATGAATAAGTTAAGCTAATGAAAAATTAACACAAAGATTAGTGACAAAACATGATTAAGCAAGCAATAATTGAGTTTTGGTTGTATTGGCCCCCACTAATTTTGGTGACCCTTATACAACTTAATTAATTGAATATGAATTTGTAACATATATTAAGGTTAAGGTATCTTTTTGTAATAATAATTTTTTCATTTGTTCACACTATCAAATATTTTTTTTTTCAAGATTAAAGTATTTGAATCTAAAAATATATATAAATGATGATATCACGATGGTATTAATTGATAATGGTGGTGATAATTGTGTATTAATTATTGATTCGATAGATTATTGTGGAGATTGACAACAGTAATAGTCGTGATTGTGATTGTGATTGTAAAGGTGCATCGTAAAAATGGTTCATTAATGAAAACTTATATTTTCTAATTAAATTTTTTTTAGTAAAAAATATACTTGTGTTTTTCACACGAACTGAATCAATGAGAATCCGTTTCACATCATGTGTTTTTCTAGGGAGTTGATTCGATGGAAATGGAGAGAAAAAAGAATCATGTTTTTTATAATATAATTTTTTTATTGATTCGCGAAGATAAAAACTGTTATTTTTAGTGATAGCTGACATAGATAGTTTTTTAATAGTCGTATATAATCGTGACGATGATATGATGGTGGCGATTAATAGTAATGACAATTATGAGATGTTTGAAAGTTGTAGTAATCC
Organism: Solanum aculeatissimum; assembly: GCA_038996855.1. NCBI lineage: Eukaryota > Viridiplantae > Streptophyta > Magnoliopsida > Solanales > Solanaceae > Solanum > Solanum aculeatissimum. Next base: position 14,183 of record JBCEWC010005314.1, read on the forward strand.
TTAAGTAATAAAGATTATTATATATTCAATATTTTAAATAATTCAATTAATTAGTAGAATTTAAAACGTGCACAAATAAATTCCTTATAATTCAACCAATTCAACTTTTCATATTTTCATATGTAGTGTTGTCAATTTTTAATTGGACCAATTTAAATTATAATTTATAGTTATAGTTAAGGTTTTATTACTATTTTTTCTCTTCTCTCTTCATCTCTCTCGCCTCTCGCCTCTTGCCTCTCTCCTCTCTCTCTCTCCAATCTCTTGTCAGATATACAAATACATATGTATATCAGTTGCATATATATAATTATTTGACAAATATACACATTCAATTTAATAGATATACATATGCAATTCATTTCTCTCCACTTTCTATCCTCTTTTGCTCGCCTCTCTCCTCCCTCTCTCAATCTCGCTTGCCAGATATACAAATATATACGTGTATAAGTTACACTTGTACAATTATTTGACAGGTATACACATACAATTTGACAAATATACATATATAATTAGCCTCTCTCTCGATCTCGCGTGCCTCTCTCCTCCCTCTCTCGATCTCACTTGCCTCTCTCCTCCCTCTCTTGATCTCGCTCGTCTCTCTCCTATAATATGTAGCTATGCTATAGTAATTATTGAATTATTTGACAGATATACACATACAACTTACCTAGTGTAGTCCCCCGCGTGGCGTCCAGGGTTATTTACACTATAATAGAATGGAAATATTAATTCATGAGGAAGTAAAAGTCGAACTGTGACAATAGGGCAATACTGCTTGCGCAAAATCCTGTGTATGCTACTGTCCATATCGTGTAAAGTAAAAGTTAGGAGCAATTCACAAAGAAGTAAACTTAAACTGTGACCATAGACTGATATTGCTTGCACAAAATAGTCACAGACTGATACTGCTTGCGCAAAATCCTGTGTACACTACTGTCCATATCGTGTAAAGTAAAAGTGAGGAGCAATTCACAAAGAAGCAAACTAAAACTGTGACCATAGACTGACACTGCTTGCACAAAATTCGGTGTAGGCGCTATCGAGCGTCTAACAAAGTGATGGTTACATCATTGACAGAACAAGGTGTTTGATCACTCCAAGAATATGCAGAATCAGCTATGTTCCTTTCTGTGAAAAAACCTGGTGGTTTTGGTTGTGGCAAAATGGCTTCATTTGTCAGCATCAGAACCACAGAAGACATGTTTGGCCTGTCTTGGGGACTTTGTTGAACACATAGCAATCCCACGTGTATCGATCGTTGCAATTCAGACGTATGACATGATTCAACCAGGCCGAGATCTGCTATCTCCGATGATCTTCCTTCTCTATGAAGCATCCATGCCTGAAAATTTAACATCATTTAGTTTGTAATGTCGCGAATGAGATTATTTACATTTCGAGTATGGTACTTACATGTCCAATGAGGTTGAGATTGTGGTCCGGGTTAATGAATCTTCTGTTCTTCTTTCCGCTCACAATTTCTAGTACCAATACGCCAAAGCTAAAAACGTCTGATTTTACTGAAAAGATCCCATCGACTGCATACTCAGGCGACATGTAACCGCTGCATAAAATCTTTCACACGATTACATAATCTGAACAACAACAACATACCCAGTGAAATCCCACAAGTGGGGTCTGAGGAAGGTAGAATGTACGCAGACCTTACCACTGCCTCAAAGGTAGAGAGGCTGTTTCATGGCACATATAATATGTAATGAACCAAAAGATTTAACGTCTTACTATGTTCCAACCACTCGACTTGTATTGTCTCCCGTCTCATTCCCTCCAAAACTTCTGGCCATCCCGAAATCTGATATCTTCGGGTTCATTTCAATATCAAGCAACACATTGCTAGCTTTAAGGTCTCTGTGGATGACTCTTAGCCTAGAATCTTGATGAAGGTACATAAGTCCTCGAGCAATCCCGTTGATAATGTTGAAACGCTTAGGCCAATCAAGTAATGTGCTCCGTCTTTGATCTGCCAGAAGATTTACATCGTCAGTGTATACAAGTTAAAATATGGGGTCTCTAATATTGAACGAACCGGTTGCATAAAAACTAACCAAATATAAATAAATCCAGGCTTTTGTTGGGCATGTATTCGTAGACCAATATCTTCTCTTCTTCTTCAATGCAGCATCCAAGAAGCTTCACGAGATTTCGATGCTGAAGTTCTGCAATGCAGATGACTTCATTCTTGAACTCATCATTTCCTTGTCTGGACGTTTCAGAGAGCCGCTTGACAGCTACTTCTTGTCCCCCTTCCAGCACGCCCTGCAAACGTGCAATTACCGTTAGAAGTTCCAAAATAGCAACAGAAATACTTTACTCATATCAAAGAGTATCACTCGTGTTCCATTCACTACTTCAAGCTATGTTTTGTGACATTTTGTTCTCCAATCGACATCAGCTGAATTAGGCTCGCGACTTCTTAATCATTCTATTGTGGCACGGACATACATATTGATAGTCATAATGATAAAAGAAGTGACATGGATTTTCAAAATTTTCAATATTCTCTATGCGTTCTCAATATGGAGCACGTTTGATAATGATCGAGTGGCATTCCATGACTGAATCAATTCAGGCCAATGGCATAGTTCAATCCAAATATTGAGATAACGAATGTCATTACATATATAAAGTCACTTTTCGAAGGAATATTTACCTTGAAAACTTCCCCAAAGCCGCCTGCTCCAATCTTGTTCTCAAGTGAAAAGTTATCGGTAGCCTTCATTATTGTGGACAAGTCGAAGAGTGGTAGCTCAAAATCTTCATGGCGTATTTGATTGTCTTTATCTTTGTTATTGTTGTCGTCCAATCTCCCTGCAATACATTCATACAAGCAGACATTTCAGGCAGCAAAGCTGAAACGAAGAGCAAATCATCGTGACAATAACATTATCTACTTCCGATTTAAGAAATATCATGTTTTAGCTTACCCTTTTCTATGAGCACTGTTTCCGCTTTCCTTTTCTGTCTACGAAGAATCAGGCATACTCCTAGCACTAGAAGCACCGCTGTAATCAATAATGGCAAAGCTATTGCAAGTACAACACTTTTCTTTCGGCTTGATCCATCATTAGAACCTGCAAAATTTCCCATCACAATAGCTTTAGACACAAATATCTGATCAATCAATTCGTAGGCATCAACATCTATCTTACTTATCTCAGAAGCAGCCATCCTAATATAGATATCCTGTCCTGATTCCGATAGCTGTCTGAGGTCAACGAGCTCTCCAATCCATAGCAAGCACCCACTTCCCCCGTTGCTGATGTCCAGACTAGTATATCCCATACACGAACAATTTCTCAAGCAAACTACCTTGCATTCATTGAGTGTCATAGTCTCGTTAAACCAAGAATGCCGAGTATCTGGCAATTTAACACCAGAGTACTTTATAAATCCATCTTCTGAACAATTCAGTGGATTATTTCGGACACAACCACTTGACCAGTCAGCCCTGTCCCAATCATCTGGATACTTTGGAACGAATTTATCCAAACAACGACACACAGGATCGCTAAACATTGTGCAAGTGCCATATGCACCACATAATTTGTAAGTGTCACAATGATCTGCATCCGCGGAATGGTAATTAACCCAACCCTCTTTGCTTTCCAACCAAATCATACGCATCGCGTTACCATTAGGCGTTAGCTTGAAGGTTGAAATGACAGATTTATTTACTAGTTCATATTTGTAGTAAATTTCTTGATTGTTCATGACTAGCCCGAAAGAGGTGATCGAGTTGTTCACCATGTTCGGTGCTCCACTCCATCTAAGACCATTCCATGGCCCTGCTCTATAAATTACAATAGGCCCTTTTCTCATTAGGTCCTGCGGATAACCTGTAGGATCACAATGATACGTATAATCCCCGGGAGCAGGATCATCATCGCTTTTCCATGAACTAAGATACCTGTCGCAGACATGATTAAATGAAGTAAATAAAAGTCTGTTCTCTCTAACAACTTGACATAAACTCAACGTTATCAAAGTGTTTAGCTGACATGGCTCAAGTCTCATGTAACAGCCCACGAACCACTGGCAGTTGATCTCGGGAGGGGTTTGCCATGAAACTTGCCTGGCAAATCCCGAAGTTAAACTGTCATTTCAGGGTGAGTTTAGGATTCAATTATTGAGATGCCTTTTGGTTAAAGCCAAAGGAAACAAAATAATGATGCCCAAGGAGCCTTGAGGTGGCACAGAGGGTCGGGCTAAAACGGACAATTAAGCAAAGTAAACAAGACTGTTTTCTCTCTAACAACTTAAACTTTTTGATGGAATGGTCACGTAATTCATTTTGGTACCAAAGCAGGCGGAGCTCGTGTGTTCTAATTCGTATATAACAAACTTTCATCAGGTGAATCCCACGTCAGAATGAGCTAGAAAGTTAGAAGTCATATCAGAGTAAGATCAAGGTTCAACTGTTCAGAGCATTTTTTGGTGCAGAGGGGTCAGGCTAAAGCATTCAATACGTTGACATTTGGGGCTGGATCGATACATTTGACCCCATCGATGCCCCCTCCACCCCTCCACCACCCACACCCACCCCCTATAGCCATTTGGATGGTCACATTAGCCATTACAAACTAAAGACAACCAATCAAGAAATACTTACACATGTTGAAAACATAATCAAATCAAGTACCACAAAAATATGCGCTCTCTAACAACTTAATCTTTTAGACGAGATCGTTCACACAATTCACCTAATCATAAGGCCCCAAAAGCCTTAAGATGGTCCATAGGGTCGAACCAAAGCAGACAATACCTTTAACATTTGAGCCTTAGCCGTTACATACTCAGTGTAGTCCCACAAGACACGACCCATGATCACAAAAAATAAAACTTACACATACCCAAACATGTTGAAAACATAATTAAATCAAGTACCATAAAAGTATGCACTCTCTCTAACAACTTAATCTTTTAGACGAGACCGTTCACACAATTCACCTAATCATAAGGCCCCAAAAGCCTTAAGATGGTCCATAGGGTCAAACCAAAGCAGACAATACCTTAACAGCACCACCAAGTACGACAACAACATACTCAGTGTAGTCCCACAAGACACGACCCATGATCACAAAAAATAAAACTTACACATACCCAAACAACAACAACAACAACATACCCCGTGAAATCCCACAAGTGGGGTCTGGGGAGGGTAGAGTGTACGCAAACCTTACATGTTGAAAACATAATTAAATTAGATGAGACAATCACACAATTCAAGAACTCACCTTTCCAAACCAGTCACCAAACTTATTCCAAGTTTCATACTTGCTAACAAAGTATCACTAGGATAATCAAAACTCTGCCACAACAACAACTCATCATTTGCATCCTTAACCACAAAATTCCCTGTATCCAACAACTGTGCCACTGGATTTTCCACTTTTCTTGAATAATTAGTTGCCCAAATAGTGTCATTAGTAACATCATCAACCAAAACAAGACAACCTGGTTCAACAATTTTCAAGATTCCAGATATACCCTTTACAGGATTTTGTCTATTACCAACCCAAACTGGTGTAAAAGCTGAAATCTTTTTGTACCAAATACCAATATATCTATTTGTTGATGATGTATTTTTGCCTAAAGAAAAAAATCCAAGTTCAAATGTTCCATCTGATGAACTTATTGTTTGACCATCTTTGAGGAATTGTGAAGTTGTTATTGTGTCACCTTGGGAATTAACATTTTGGAGCAAGGAGAAAATTGTAAAGAAAAAGAAGAAAAATTTGTGATTCATGAAAAAAAAATAATAATCAAGATTCAAAAAGATGAAATTTTTGTGTATTAGAGTGGTGATTTGTACTAGTTTTTTTTGGTATTGTTGTGGGACCAAATTGACAAGTATTATAGTTAAAACAGTTCACACACAATGGTCCATGATAAAAAAATTTATGATTATAATATATGAACTTGTCGTTTAATTTGGTTTGAGCTGGTATTTATGGTGGCGTTTAAAGTTGAATAAATAGATATATGTGTCTTATATGACAACTCGTGTGAGAAACACTCTAACTGGTTTATATTGATTATGTCATATAGGACACGTGTGATTAATTGTTCAACTTTATATAAGCTTAAATGTCTCAAGGGCGGAGCTATATTCACCCAAAGGTGGTCAAATGAATACCCTTCGCCGAGATAGATGTTTTGATATATATATATCAATTGTTGAATACCCTTGATATATAAATTACTCACCTATGTTCTAAAAGTATGAACACCCTCCGCCACTGAAATATTTGCTTATGCATATTCAAAGTCGAAGGGTATAAATATCATTAACAGACACGTTTATGTATGATGCTAAATTTATTCGTATATGATATTTACATCAAATTAACTATTACTATATGACATATATGACTTTAAAGGCGGAACTAGATAGGATCAAAAAGTTTATTTGAACTCCCTTAGCTAAAAAATAACATTATTTTAATATATTTAATATTATTTTTAATATATATACCTATAAAATAAATATCAATTTTTTTATATATTTTAATAAAAATTATGACTCCGTCATTATATGTCTTTCATGTTTCTTTTTTCTCTCTGCATAATATTTTTTGTTTCATGTCAAATTGGAGTTGGTGAAAAAGAAGATTGAGATGTTTTTTCTTTGGGTGACAAAAGTCAAATTGCAATATCTATTTAGTCTTGTTATGGGTCCAATTGACAAATATAAATAATTTGGACTATTTTGACCACTAAATATTGAGAGACGGAATTAAAATTTTGAGTTTATAAATTTTAATTTTTAAAAAAAAACCTTATTATTAGATTCATATTTTAAAAGTAAAGTATTAGGTGATTTCATCAAGTTTCAAAACTATTTCAGTTGAGATGACTGATGTACATAATAAAAATATGTATCATAAAATTATGTAATTAATTAATTAATCAATTTATATATGTAATGGATGTTTGAGAATATGCAAAAATATTTTTCCAAAATTTTTAGTCATAAATATTTTATTTAGTCAAATATGAAAATATTTTTAATGGACCAACATTGTGTTGACTTGTTCTATATATGGCCTACATAGTTGATAATATGTTGGATTAGCACTTTTTCTTTTGTTGCTATCCAAATTAATTCATATTTCCACACATGAATAATTGAACATCATTACCTTTTAACCATTTCACCAAATAAAAAAATTATAAGATAAATAATCTTCGATAGGAAAAATTTCTATATGCTTTTTCGATTCAGTTTATCGTATGAGGCTTAGTAGCTAGTTAATATGATTAACTTTTTCTATGTGATTTGTGATTATTATACTGAAGCAAGATTTATCTTATGCGTATTAAAAAAATAATTAATATAATTGAAACGAATTACGAGGAAATTAAATGAAAATAATTAATAGGGTGTCAAAAGATTTTTGTTGAAAATTGCCCACCAAGTTTCCTTGACTTTGAATTGGTCAGTCCATGCTTTTCATTTGTATATATTTTTGTGGAAGACATTTTGATTTAATAAAAAAAAAAAAAATCCCATACATTATAAAAGAATTTCAATATTTAATCACCTATCAAAAATTCAATAAATATTAAATTTAATATTACCATTTTAAAAGTAAAACAAGTCAAAAGATGAACTCGTCAAGTTTAAATCTCAATAATAAGTGTAACGAAACTAAAGCTAATAAGTGTAACGAAACTAAAGCTTCACATGGTCTTACTTCTTTTTTTCCAACTTGAAAAGGGAATAAAGCATGATTGTGAGATGTAGATAAACTCATTAGCGGGAAAAAACAACAACTAGCAGTACGATGAAATTTGAGAAAAAGGCGGAGTGGATAGTCTTCAAAAACTAGGGTTGCTTTCTCTGTTGCTTTAATTCGCCACTAGGTGGAATCAAACCATCGACTTTCGATTGTTGCTTGATTACCTATGTCGGTTGCCTTAAGCTTTCAGTTCTGCAAAAGCGCAGGTGGGTGCCGCCCTTTTGAAAAGCTTAATAGCTGCGAGACCTGTCAATCTTAAAGCAAACATCGTTGTAATTAAGTTATCACTTCCAATATTTTTTTCATTCTTCTTGAAATTAATCCGTCGAGTGACTTTCAAATACCAAATGATTATGATTAATAAAACTAAAAAAAAAATTATATTTTGAAAAACTTTTTAAATGACCAAAATACCCCTAATATGAAAAAAAATCCAAAATACCCCTAACATGAAAAAGGACTAAATATGGAAATTGAGTGGCAATTTCTTCAATAGCAAAAAAAGCAACTCAGCATTTAGCTCACTGTTTCTTAGTTGTCTTCCTATGGCTTTTCCCCTTCCCAGAAACCCCTCTTCACCATCCAAATCTATTCTATATATGATTCTCCACCACCCCTTTTTCTCAAACACAACCAATTCTTGATTCATCTCTCCAATTTTCACTTTCTTTAATGGCTACTTCTACTTCAAGAAAATCCAGTTTCAATGATTTCTTGCCTGTTATGGCTGAAAAGCTTGGTGGGGATGGTTTAATAGGTGAGCTGTGTAAAGGGTTTCAGCTACTGATGGATATGGATAAAGGGGTTATCACATTTGAGAGTCTCAAGAAGAATTCAGCTTTGTTAGGGTTGCAAGATTTGAGTGATGATGATCTTAAGGGTATGGTTAAAGAAGGGGATTTTGATGGTGATGGAGCTCTTAATCAGATGGAATTTTGTGTTTTGATGTTCAGATTGAGTCCTGAGTTGATGGAACATTCTCAGTTTTTGTTAGAAGAAGCTCTGCATCAAGAGTTTGTAGATTCTGACTTTTCATTCTAAAACATTTTAGTATTTAGGTTTAAAGCTGGTGACTTTACATTGTAGTTTTTTTCTTTTATAATGAATACATGTAATACATTGCAAAAACATATAGAGAAAGTTGAATTGATGGAGAAACTACTTGTTTAATCAGTTTATTGTTCATTCTAACATTTTCACTGCTTATGGGGCTTGGTATTTTTGAGACGAGAGTCTTCCAGAAACGACATCTCTATCTCACTACATTTTACCGACCCCACTTATGGGATTCTACTAGTTATGTTGTTGTTGTTAATCCAACATTTTCAGTATTTAGGTTTAAAGATTGTGACTTTTTGTTGTAATTTTAGTTTTTGTACTTACATCTAATGAAACATGTATTACATTGTTAAACATATACAGAAAGTTGAAATAATGGAGAAACAACTTGTTTAATCAGTTCTGTTTATTGTCTCTACCGATAGGTCCTTGAGCGGATCTCACATTAGCCTCAACACGTTGGTCTTTAACTGGAAAAGTAAATGCTTGAGCTTAGAGTCTTTTGTTCTTTTTGCCTAATAGTTTAACCATTCAATATCCGAAGTTCACTGTTTGATAAATTCTAAGCTGAAACTTTTATGAGAATTTCCTGGTAATGCACATGATGAGGATATGAAATGAGCTTTAATGAAGAACTGGGGGATTCATATAGCTGACCCCGACTTATTTGGGATTGAGGTGTTGTTGTTAGTACACAAAATCTTGATGGATAGGGATAAAGGGGTCATCACATTTGAGAGTCTTAGTTTTTGTTAGAAGAAGTTGATCTTCACCAAGAATTCAACTTTCCGTTGTAGCTTTTTTCTTTCGTACTTTCCTCTTATGTAAACATGTAATGCATTGCGAAAACATATACAGAAAGTTGTACTAATGGAGAAACAACAGGTTTCATCAGTTTTCTCAATTGTTTCTACTGATTAGTAATTTTTCATTTTTTCCCAACAAGAAGTTGTACTAGGGATGATGCTTGGAAGTTGTATCGATGATGAAGAGAAGATGTTGCTCTACGAATACAGGGCTAACGTGAGCTTGTATTCTTTTGTATCTTTAGAGAAGAGTTCCTATATCCATCCCCGTTTATCCCTGAATGATAGTTTTAGTTAGAGAATTGGACTAACTTAACTCTGTACTGCTAGATCAAGCAAGGCGGAAACATTTGGGCTGGTGAAAGTTCTTCAAGATCATCGATGGAATTGCAGGTGGTCTTCTCTACCTTCCACCAGGATTCAAGATTGCGAATTATAACACGTTGCTTGATGCTGAGCTGAACTCAAAGATTTCCGACTTTGGTTTGGCAAGAACCTTTCAAGGAGATCAATGCACAGACGACGCGGAAAGGGTTGTTGGAACTTTGTAAGTTTAAACTAACCATAAGTTATATTCATATCTGTCATGTAATTTGATTAGCTGATCATATGCAGTGTCTATATGGCTCTGAAATATGCACTCTATGGTCTATTTTCAGTAAAATCTGATGTCTTCAGTTTCATTTTGCTATTGTTGGAAATAGTAACTGGAAAGATGAATATATTTTGTCTTCACTATGTCTCGTGGATATCTAATGCTGACATAACACGTAAATTCTGAAGGTGTCTGATCATTTTGTAAATTGGAGCGTTCAACTGACACAATGGACACAAGTTGAAATGTCTAGATGTGCATACACAAAGTTTGGAGTGCTTAACTGCAAGTTGAAGCCAAGTTTGAATGTTTGTTTATGTGATGTTCAGCCATGGTGAATGTGGACGGAAGGGACACCCCTCGCGATAGTTGATTCCTCGTTAGAGGACACAAACTCTATGATGGAAATATCGCGGTGCATTCATGTAGGTTTATTTGGTAACGATGATGACATGAGTTGAGCTTTTAGATGAAGTATGTAAGGATTCATATAGTCGATCTCAACTCGTTTGGTACTAAAACATAAGTGTATTCCTATTCTAAATACAATCTTTCATTTATCTACCACTACTATAAAGTGGAATGGACACTTTTTACCTTCGGAAAAAGGCCTAAAATGCCCTCGAAGTATTAGAAATGTTACAAAAATGTCCTTCATCCACCTTTTGGGCCTAAAATACCCTCATCATTCACCTTTAGGGCCTAAAATACCCTTCTCAGCCACCTTTAGGGCCTAAAATGCCCTTCTCACCCAATTTTTATTATTTTTAAAATTTATGATATAATTTAATTTTTTTTAAAAAAGATCAAATATTTCTCTCAAAATTTATAATCAAACATGTGATAAAATTT
>JBCEWC010005315.1:0-25251 GCA_038996855.1 Solanum aculeatissimum
AAACACATCAATAACTTTTTTTCAGCTACAACACTTTTATCCAAACACATAACTACTTATTTTTCAAATAAATTTCAGCACTTTAAAAAGTGCTTCGAAACAACTTTTTAAAAGCTATTTTTTCCAGCTAAGCCAAACGGGCTCTATATTTTGGCTTCAAAATATTTTTCAATTAATTTTTTATCCAAAAATATTTTTTTCTCTAACGAAAATATAAAAAAGATTAAAAAAATACCTCTGAACAATTAAAAATAAAGCAAAAATACTTCTTCTTTAGATTTTGATTCAAAAATACCCCTCTCTAAAAAATTTGCAAAAGAAAACACCCCTCTCTCTAACGGAATGATAACATGGATGAAAAGCGTCACATGATCAATTCACATAAAATCCCATTTAAGGACCCAAGAGGTTTTCTTAATATTAGGTCTAAGACTAGTCTTTTCATGACAAAAGGAAAGGACTATTATTTCACTTGCAAACCTCTCAAAGCAAACTTTCAACTTCCTACTAGTATTAAGCCCCACCTCAAGCTCTCTCGATGCTAAGTCAAATCCCAACGATATAAAAATTATAAATTAATGAAATATGTCCTAAACTTGAAATCATTAAGGCATTATCATAAATAGAGTAGCTTGTTAAAACCTCGATAATTCAAGCAATGTAAAAATTTTCATTATCACACATTAAATCCAGCTTTGGTGAGAAAATCCATTCATCATCTTTCTTTTATTCTTTAAAAACTTCCATAAATCACAATTAATCATTTTCATGGATTATGGATGAAATTCCTTTTTATTTATGATCATAGTTCATAATAAGTTTTGGAAAACTTGTATAGGTTCACCTCAAATCATCTTTAAGACATGTAATTCAATGAAATTATACATAATCATGAGGAATAATATCAATTGAAATCATAATTAAAAGAATCCATATAAAATTCAAGAACCATAGATAGCTTTGTGAGAATTCACTTGTAAGGGTTTATTTTAAAAAGTCACCTGATAATTGAAATTGGTGTAATTACTAAGGTAGTAATTACTAGCCTAATAATTACACAGTTTATTAACTATTCTAACATGTTTATTTACCATAGTATAATTATAAGTGTGATGTTTGGTTGCACTAGTGTAATACAAAGTTATATCAAAAACTTAAAAATAAATGTTAAATTATCTAAAATTAAAAATTTATATTAGACTGTTAACATCCAATTTTTACCCTCCACAATATGAATTAAGTTTCGAGCTTGTTCAATTTTAAATAATTTAAAATAATTAGCTTTTACAAATTTAGAATATTTTTCAAGTGATTTTTATATATTTTTCTTATTTTTGTAATTTTGCTAGCAATTTTGTCATTTTGATTATCACCTTTCAGAATCAAAAGATTTTGCCTTTATTTGTCAATTTCAATTTTAGCTTGATTGAACATTTCGTCAATTAATTTAGTTCAAATTCTAAATCAATTAGTCAATTATTTTATTTTATTAAGATTAAGAAGCTTGTTAATTAATTAATAGAATTCGTCTTGTTCATAATTTTACCAAATCCAATTTTTTATTCAGTTTGGCTATATTTTAAACCCTTAAGTTGATCATGTTTGCAATTCTAATGGTCAAATTTTAAACTCAACTCTCCCTTCTTTAATTCTCAATTTCAGACCCTTTTTTATGTCAAATGGACCAATTTTGGCTCAATACCCAACCCAAAATCTCGAATTTCAACGGATTCAATAATTGTCTCCAACACATGGCTTCCTCTCCTCCCTAGTACGATTCCATTGAGGAAGAATCAAACACGCATCTTCATCTCCTCTTCCCCCGTGTCTTTAGTTTCTCAATCGACGGCTGAGGATAATAATCCGTTGAATTTGCCCAACAAATTTCAAATTTTCCTTATCCAGATTTCGAATTCAAATTTGAAAAGTCCTAAATTTTGTCCCCTAAATTCCCATTTGGCCCATCCGTTTCCCCCCAATTCTTGCCCTAGATTTTGCCTACATATAACCCTCTTTCTCCACTGATTGAGGGATTCAACGACTTCACTCTCAAGAAATCCTAGTTGTTTTCTAACCCCCAAAAACTCACGAAACATTTCATCTCCTTAAGTGAAATTTTTCAGAAATTCCTCCAATCTTGAAAAGTTCCTAGGAGTTGAAAGCTTCAGTATTCAAAATGGGATTTTATTTTGGTGGTGAAGAGCTCTCATCCAGACTCATCTCGTTGCTCCAAAAAAGGTAACGCGTTATTCTCGTGCTTCTTCATTCTATTCTAAATTTCATACACGGTGTTTAAATGTGGAATAAATCCTGAAGTTACATTAAAGTTTTTTCATGATTGTGTTTGGTTCGTCTTGACTGGAATGTTATGTTATGACTAATTGTGATGATGTTGTTATTGTTCATTATAACATTTTCTGGAGCCGTGGGATCGTATTAAAGTGGTAAGAATCTAAATTATATGCGGATTTCATATTTCTTATTCTATGTGTGTTATGTCAGCTTCAAGCTTTTCCAGTTAAGTGATATTTCAAAATGATTATTTTCATGGTCTCATATAGTAACGGTCATGCCTTTAATGTTTAGTTTAAATTTTTGATAAAATAGCTTCGAAACCATAAGACCGTAATATCTCTTCTCTGTTTTCTGATTTAGATTTATTGTTCTAACTTGTAATCAGTCTTTTTTTCCTTTTCGAAATTGTAGATCGAACCATAAAGGTCTTATTTCAATGTTAGTTTCACGTTTCTGTTCAAATGTTTGTTGTGTTTTAGTTGGCTTCACCATTTTTCAGTTAGCAGTGCTTTAAAAATAGTTCATTTCTTTTGGTTTCATGTCGTAATAGCCGTATGTTTTGACGCGAGTTTAAACTTCTGATAAAATAATTTCAAAATCATGAATCTGTGATGTCTTTTCTCTATTTTTTCTGACTTAGATTCATTGTTCTAGCTTGCAATTAGTCAATTTTCGAAGTTATAGAGTCATGTTTTAACATTGGTTTTCTAGTTGTGTTCAACCTTTCCTGTTCTTGTTTGTTTTACCTAAATGGTTGTGTTGCGATTGATTTGTTGCTGTCTTATTGTTGTTACCCACTGATAAAACATTTTCAGAATTGTGGAGTTGTGTTTTAAGCTGTAGAGGTCTTAGTTTAATGTTGATTTTACATCCCTCGTTCCCTCCTTGCTTCAATCTATCATGTAAACTCAGATTTTTCCCAAAATGGTCTTAAATCCATGAGTTTGTGTTATTTCCTCTTCTGTTTTCACCATTTCAACGTTTTAAAGGTTTAAATCTTTGATGTAAGTTTGGGTTTTCTGATGAAACAATTTCATAGTTGTAAGTTTTAGTTCTAAAAAATCTCTCTTCATCTATATCCTTGTCTCTATTTTAAAACCTGACTCCTCTAACGCCTTAAAAGGATTTGATTTGTTTAAGTCATGGTGTAACAGTCTTTTTGCTTCTATTTTATTATTTGGGTTCATGATTAAATCCTGCTTTGGTTTTGGTTAATTGTAAGGTATTTATGCCATACTTCTTCTCGTTCTTTGTTGCATGATGACTTCAAATATAAACCAACATGCAGTTGATTCATCATAGACTTGGTTTCATATTATAATGCATATATTAGATTAGCCAATTTTTGTTTACTGTGTCATAATTATTTTAGAATTGACTCCTCTTTTTTGCTTGTTATGAGTAGTTGTGTTCTAATACTATAGGAATGTAATGTTCTGTTATGATGGCATTTTGTCCTAAGAATAGAGCTTATTACATCATTTATCTAGACTTCTATTTTAAGCTTTATTTTGAATATTTTGGATAGGATGATCTTTTTTACTTCAAATGTTTCAATGTTTGACTCCTCTTTTTTGTAGTTTAAAATGAATTGGCCTGGAAGGTTACTAGTGCATCATCGAATCTTTATTATGCATTCATGATAATACATAACTGGAAAAAGACGTTTTATTATAAAACTTTTCTTATTGTTTTTCCTACTTAAACATCCGTTTAGTTTCGAAATACATTTCTCTGTTTGGTCTTTAGACGTCATAGTGTCTCCGTTTAAATCAATTTTGTTCTGGTCTGTGCAATTTTTATGCTTATGTTCACTCTATTTCAGTTCCCATAATGCGTTTTTTTTTAAAAACTCCTCTTGACTATTTGTTAAAATTCAACCCAAAGCATGTTTAATTTGAGAGTCTTGGCTGCTGTCTGTACCCCTTTTTGGGTTCACTGTTGGATTTTTATCTGTTCTATCATCATCTGGTATGTTTTAAATTTAAGGTTTTAAGTCACAAGATTATTGTATGAGGTCCTGAATGTTTAAATCCTATGTTCCATTAGGCTCTTACTTGTGTTTGCTTCTTCTTCCTTATTTTCTTTGAGATGACTTAGTTTGTTTAGGTTGAATGATCATATTCAGTAGAGGCCTTTGTTATGTTCATTGGTTAAGTGCTACATTAGAAAGTTGTTGTGAAAGAAAATGGCTTCACATCTTTGTTGGGTCTAAGTAAAGTGTGAATTGAGAAATGGAGAAAGAAAGACAAAGGAAAAAATGTGGGGGGAACCAATGAAGGGAGATGAAGAGTTATTTAAGGGAAATGAATAGTCATCTCTCCCTCAGTGGAAAAATAGAGGAAAAATAGAATCCTTATATTAGGAAACATTTCCTCTAGCTCTTAAAGAGTCAAGTAAAGGGGACCCCCTCGCGCCGTCGTCGTCGCTCGCTCGGCTACGGCTTCGGCTTTGGCTTTGGCTTTGGCTTTGGCTTTGGCTTTGGCTTTGGCTTCGGCTTTGGCTTTGGCTTTGGCAAATGATGTGATTGATTGATATATTTTTTGGACAAAATTTATTTAATCAATCTTCCTTTTCCTGATAATTGTGAATTATTAATTAATTGATTAATTTGTGAATTATTTATTAATTTGTGAATTATTTATTAATTTATGAATTATTAATTAATTTATTTATTTATTAAGCGAAATTAATAAGTTAGTTATTTTAACAACTTTTTAATTTTCGTACCAAAAGATTTGTCACAACAGACACTTCCTTTCCAAGAGACACCATGTCTGTTCAGAACATATGTGTCTATTTGAATAGACACTTTCGCACCCAATTCTTCCTATAAATGGAGGTTCATTCTGTGTTTTCAGAAATCGAAATTTTCTCTTCTTTTGCATATTTCTTCTTACAAAATTCGAGTCTGTGTGAAGCCATTTCTGGTATTGAGTTCGTTGATAATTACAGAGTTTGAGGTACCGCTATTCTGTAATTGTAAATCTGTTTTATCCTGGGAGAAAGTAATCCACAAACCTCGGGTACAGTGAGGGGATTAAATTCCTTAAGGACACACAGTGAATTTTGTGGACTCAGATTCTTAAATGTTTTGTATTCTGTCTTTTCCATTGCAAGTTCTATACGGGGATAACATGTCCTTCTGTGTGAGCGGGTCTTTTTTGCTGCCGGAACTGAAACTCTAGGTTCTTCTTTATTTCCTAAGGGGAAAAAAATGCTAAAATGGTCCTTCTTACGTTATAATTATTGTTGATGGTTAGGCTATTATCAATTTAAACTGCAAATGCTTTACTCTTGAAATTATATATGAAAATAAATGAGTTTGAGCTCTTATCAATTCTACAAGAAAATTCACATGGTATATATCCCACAAGAAGTAGAAGTTGACCTTTTTTTTCTTACCTAGGCTACCTGTAATTTATATTGTCTTTTTAGTTTACTTCTTACATCAAATAATAGTGTTATTGTGTTTGTAACTTACAAAATATACTGGGTTGTCGTGTGCTTGAAACTGCATAGCTACCCTTATTTTTTCTTATTTGTTCCTCGAGATGAAAGATATGATTAAGAATAGTGCTATATTATTAACTGAGTTTTACCAATTTTCTGCTAATTAAGGCTTTTCAAAAAGTTATTGTTGCCATTTACGGTGTTGTCTGAACAAACCTTTCGTGGTAGTTTGTTGTGCCACTAACCTTTTTCCTCTACAATTTGTTGTAAAACCTATTGTTTACACAGGGTTTCTTATTTTTAGGAAAAATTACAAGTATACTATTTAAGACCTTAAATTACAAAGTATGTCAATACCTCAAAATATTTACAGTTTTGAATTTTTTTATTTACAATAATATCATGTTATGTTGATTAAATGTTTTCTTTTTATGTTTTTTTTAATTTTTTTTCCGTGCTCATTTGGTGTATTTCTCTTCATTAAATTAACAACAATTAATGTTGTAATTCCCCCGTATCCATTTTTTCATGTGTGCATTTGGTGTATTTTGTATACATTTTTTAAACCTGATTTAATATTTTTTAATGTGTTCATTGTGTCTTTTCATTTTCCATATATTCATTTTTTTTGTAATTTTAATGGTATCTGTATATACATTATTTTAACCTCAAATAACTTTCCATTTTGTTTCGTTCCGTGTGCCCTTTCTTTTATTTTTTTCAGCAAAATTTATCACACTTAATTAATGTGAGTTGACAACACATTTTACACTTTTTATTTTTCCATGTCTGATGCCATGATTGTTTTGCACTTATTCTCATCAGAAACCTTTTGGTTTCTCCAATGTGCCTTTTCCATTTTCCATCATATTCTTCTTCTTTCCTTTTTTCATTTAATATCGTCTGGAATTAATTTTTTTGTGGCTTTTCTTTGTTGCATGCTTCATCTTTCTTGAGTTTTCTAGCAACTTGTTGATCTCCCATTTTTTCATTGTTGTCCCTCACCATCACGATGTCTGGAGAAAAAACTCCTGCCAGGAAAAGTCCTAAGTTAAATTCGGACTCGATTTGTTTGGACACCAGTCCTATGCAATGCTCAAACCCACCTTTAATCTAAATGCATTTACTCCTCATGTTGGGAAGAAACCTGAGGATGGTCGTCGTATGAATGTCGTTGTTATTGATTCTTCAAAGAAAAAGGAATCCAATGAGGGCCCTTCCCATCTTTTGAAGAGAAAGGGTAAACAGAAGGTTGATTTACCTCATGACAGTGATTTTGAGGATGAAATACCGATTTCAAAAAGATTTCGATTGAATCAAGAAATAAAATCTGCGAACGCTACATGCAAGGTACAATTTTTTTAAAAACAATTTACTTTTGATATATGCAAGGTACGATTTTTTTCACTTTAAGGATATCATATATAAGTCTTTTTTTTTCATAGACTGATGGTGTCGGAGAAGACAATCCCCAAGTCAAGAATCCTAAGCAAGGTAGGGGAAAAGATTTGAAAAAAAATTCAAAAGTATGTATTTCTACCTTTTTTCATTTTTTTTTGTTTAGTTTGACAATCACTTTTCTTAGTGTATATACTTTTTGCGTTTTTTTGCAAGTTTTTGTTATGCATTTACTGGATCGATTCTAACAGTTGGAGGTTGTTAATTTTGTTTTCTATAAATTTCAAGCTGTGTTTTTTCAATTGTTTATTTGTTAATTTGTTGATTCTAGTAGTTAGTTTTGTATGATAAAATCTGGTTGTGTTTTGTTTTTAGTTCTAATTTTTTTTTAATGGTACGTAGTTGGTAGATTTTGTTTTTATGATTTTGCACTTTGTTTGGCCATATCCCATACACCCTCTTTGTGCTTTTTGGGGTTTTGTGGTGGGTTGTTATTTTTGTGATGGGTTCTTATTTGGCATTGTAGTTGTTTTTTTTTTTATGTGTTTTTTTTTTTGTTTTGGGGGTTTTGTGGTGGGTTATTTTTTTGGGGTTAAACTCTATGTAAAAAAATTCGCTTGTAAGTTGATTTTTTTTTTGGTGTTTTATTTGTTCAGTTTATTTTTTTAATAACAATTTTGTTAATCATACCATTCATGATACCTAATTGAATCAAATACATTATGCGTTAATTGTTTTTGGGTCTTTGGTTGTTTAGGATATACCCAAACTATCTAGATGACTTTCATATACAAACTTTGATGTGTTTGATGAGACCACTGAGCGTTTGCACAAATTGAACATGGTTGACATGTTCAAACAGTCCCCATTCAGCTATCTGCTCGAATTACCTCGTATGAAAGTGCAACCCCAGCTTATACGGACTTTGTTGCGGCATGAGGCGCTGAGTGATCGGAAAGACATGTTGACATTCAATTTGAATGGCTCAGCCATTCATTTTGGTATTGCTGAATTTAAGGTTGTAATTGGGTTCAGGTGTGACACATTCAACGATTTTGTTCATGACCTTGTTGGTCCTTCAAAACTTATTGAGAAGTACTTTCCAAATACCAACCATAGAGGGGTACCAAAAGATGATTTTATCAGGTTCTTTAAAGAGGAAGATTCATTTGAGCGGGAGGATGCACTCCATATGTGCATCATATATTTTATTAGTACTTTTATTCTGTCATCGCCTCCTCAAAACACGTATGTTTTCGAAGACCATTTTTTATTGGTTGAGTCAGGAAAGTATGTGAATTATCTGTGGGACTATCTTTCATTCATCTACTTGAGGGACTGCATAATCAATCGTGTGTCTGCTGACCCCGAACGGGTGTCCCTTTTTGGTTTTCCTCTGACTTTGCAAATCTGGTTCTATGAATGTTGCAACCAAGTTGATAGGTCGATTGCAATTCGTCAACTTGATCGAACTCCACGAATGTTCAACTGGAGAATCCCCAAGAGGAAGATTTTCTATGGCCATTTCAAAAAAGGGATGTTCCGAGAATTTGAGAATCAGGTAACATTGCAACTTTAAAGTTTATCATTTAAAAAATATTTTTTTCTTATTATTTTTTTTTCTTAGTACAAGTTTAAGAATTTTTCATTCAAGCCCGATGAGTTGTCCGTTTTTCGGGCAGAAGAGCTCGTTGTGTCGAATCCCACTAGAATTTGCGAGAATGATTTTCAACCTCCACTCCCCCCCCCCCCAAATTCCCACCCCGATAATTTTGAAGAAATTGACAATTCAAACAAGCATGAAGTTAACAAGTTGCAAGCCATTGAGACGCTTGGAAAAGAGATTTTTTTGATAAAAAATTTGTTAACTCTCAATATGTTTTTTCATATATTTATGTTTTATATATTTTTTATTTTTATTATGATTTCGTTGCAAGTTCGTCAACAATTATCAACCTTAGAGACTAAGGTTGATGGTCAGTTTAGCGAAATAAAATTGTTCATGGAGGAGTCACTAAAACAAAACATGTGTGAGATAAGAGATCAACTGAATGTTGATCAGATAAATGATAATTTTTTATTACCGAAGGTATGACTCGTGTAGCACTCATTTACTTTTACAAATTATTCATAATTTTTTTTTTAATGGTTTATAATTTTTTGTCTGACTTAACCAATAAAAAATTAGTTAATTAATTGTGTTTTTTCGTCATACTAGGATCGTGGTGAAAAGGTAGCGGTTTCTTCAAAAATGTCTGTGGGAACATTGCTCTCCCTAATGATCTTACAACAGACCCTATGGTTTGATTTGTTTATTTTGTTTTTCATTTTTTTGCATTTTCACCTCCCCTTTCTACTTATTAATTTTTTTTGGGTATTTTTTATGTGTGATTTTTTTGTGTGTTGGTCATCCAATGGTGTGTTAACATATTTGATTTTTGATTGTGTTGATGATGCGATCATGATGAATTTTTTGTTGGTTGGTTTACTTGATTGTTTTGTGATTTTTACCTGTACTTGATACTATAATTAGTCAATAAATATCCTTTTTAATATGTTATGCAGTATGAGATCTTTGTTGATTTCTGAGTTGGTCCTCCCGTTGGGTATTGTTTGGTTGGGTTAGTTGGTTTTTGGGTCAAGGTATCCTGGTTGGGTGTTTTTTTTATTGTTTTATGTTGCGATCATGACTATCCTTTGTTGCGTGGGGTAGTTGATTTTTTGTGATTTTGACCTGTACTTGATACTATAATTGGTCAGCAAATATACTTTTTAATATGTTCTGCAGTATGAGATCTTTGTTGGTTTCAGATTTGGTCCCCCTATGTGTTGATTTGTTATCAAACTTTTTATTTTATTTTATTTTTTAGCAGATTTTTGGGTGTCTATTTTGATTGTATGTTTGTGTTGGGCAAATTTTTTATCGTCTTTTTTGTTTGGGCAATTTTTGTAAATTGTTTTGATTTTTGGGTTCCATAGATTGGTCTATTGTTTGGTTGTTTTAGTTGGTTTTTGGGTCAAGGTATCATGGTTGGTATATTTTTGGTTTATATTTTCGATTTGTTTATTGATTTCGATAGATTTATTAATTGTTTCGTTAGTTGATTAGGTTCAAAAATGGTGCCCCCCCCCCCCAAGTGACTGATTATTTTTGTGTTTGTACAAATGTTTGGTTTAGAAATTTGTAAATTGTTTGATTTAATTTTGACCTTTTTTTGGTTGTCTGTCTGTTTTTGTCATGGACTAATGGTGTTATTAATTCTTTTTTATACAATACGTTTCCAAGCGTGTGTTTACTTTTGGTTTATAGTTTAGTATAGCAATTGGGTTATCTGTTTGCTACAATTGGTTTTGGTATATATTATTTTTGGTGTTTTGTTGATTTGTCAGCTAATATTCTTTTCTTAGTATGATGATACTGTAAAAGTTGTGTCAGCAAATAACCCTTTTCCTATGTGTTTGTTTTGTTGTTATCTTTTTTTTTTGGTACAGTTTGTGGACATTTTTTTGATTGTCTGTGTTTGTGTTTTTGCTATCTACTAATGGTGTTATTCATTCCTTATTATGATACATTTTCAGTTTTTTTTTTGGTGTATAGGTTTCATAGAAATTAAGTGCCTGATTTGCTACAACTTTTAATTATATCTTTTTTTTGGTGTTTAGTTGATTTGTCAACTAATATTCTTTTCTTAATTTGAGGGTACTGTAAAAGGTGTATCAAGTGGAGGACCACAAGAGAATGTACACGATCAGGTTGAAGGAGATGGTGTGAGCAACAGCCAACAGTGTATCGACGATGCATTGTTATCAAGTGCAGGTGATTTTTTATTTTTTAAGTTTTCTGCTTTTAAAGGTGTATTTATCATTGTTTATTGTTGTTTAGATTATTAACAGCTTATTAGGTGATGTTATAGGGGAAGCGAGAGGTGTTAAGCATAAGACGCCCACACTCGATGACTTTGACTTACCGGACTTGAGCGAATCTCAACTTGTTGCCTTAGAAAATAAAATTCCTTATGTTACACCAGTGCAACAATCAAGACCTAAGGTACCTGGAAAGTACGCTTAATCACCATACATAGACCTTAATGATACAGCCGGTACTTCAGAAAATCCCCTGTCACATTCCAGAGGAAGCATTCGTTCGATAAATCCATTAATTTTGATGTGGACAGGGATCTCATAGATTCCTTTCAATTGTGGATCAAACAAAGATTGTCAAAGAAACGTGGAAAGTACGTATACTTTTATTTTACTTCATATTTTTTTCCGAATCACAACTTGGTTAACTATCTCTGTCATTATTTGTAGGAAACAAAGTGCATTCACTGTTGCTTCCAACAAAATCAATTCGCCGTTTTGACTTTGGTGTTGATAAGGTAGAATTGATGGATTGGTTTTACAACTTGGTCACCACTAGACGATCATGAGGAGATTCAATAATTTTTTAAATAGATTACTGATTACATTCACTTTTTTCAACTATCTTAATTCATTTTGGTTTTGTCAAACCACCTTAATGCAACATGTTGATATTTTAATGTATTACCTTTGAAAAAAGATGAAATATGGCCCAGGAAATGAAACAAGAGTTACATTTATGGACTCTTTTTTCATAAGATGGGTTGAACAGATTTATGATTGTTGGGTGAAGAGCATGAAGGATAACTGAGTAATTACCCCCAATCACGAGATTGCTCAATACATTTGAGGATTTAAGATACATGCGAATACACCATGGGAGTTAGTTGATTTTGTTTGCATTCCCATCAATATACCTGAAGCATGTCATTGGATGTTGACTGTGATATGCATAAAAAAAGGTGTATCGAAGTCTTTGACTCCCTTTGGTCAGTTGGATCAAAGCATTCAGTTGCGATCAATGACGTGTCAAGGAAACTTGCACAAATTATCCCTTTATTTTTCACTAGCATTGGATATTATGGGAAACGAGATGATATTGATTGGAAGAATAAGACTGAATACATGGATTGTGCTCTTGGTGATCCTCTAGACTTATTCATTTCTGATAGTATCTCACAACAGCGATAAGATTCCAAGTAAGTTTTTTATTTATAATTATTTCTTAAAAAATGTTATCATCTCATCTTTTCTTTGAGGCTGCAGTGAACAAAATTCATTTTTAAAATTTATTTTTTTCCTGTTTTGTTCTATTTTTTTGATGTCATCTGTTATATTAATCAAATTTTTTTAATTTATTTTAGTAATTTTTATTTATACACTTGTGTATTTGCCGAATACTTTTCGCAAGGCCATATCGACATTTCTGCATGTTTTATAGACCCGGATTTATTCCATTTGAGGTATGGTGCATTACTTTGGGACTACAGAAAAAGAAAGATAGAAGTCGAGGCAGTGAGTGAAAGCGAAGTCACGGACAGGGTTGTAAGCGGACTCGGTGCGCCCAGACTTGCAAAGGAATACATTGCAGTCAACGAGAATGTGATTTGATCGAAGTTGACTCCCCAACGGAAGAATTAGATATTAAGTTTTCATGTTCTAGTTTCAGACATTATCTAATCTATGATGCTACTTTTTTTAAGACATTTAGTTTTGTTTTTTTTTGGTATGTTGTTTTTTTCTAGTTACCTATTGTTAAGGCTTTCTCAGGCCGAAGTTCTGTTATTTTTTTTACGTTGGTTAGATGGTTATTACTTAATCCTTTTTTCATTAAATTCAAATTGTTATGCATAATGAAAGTAAATTTTTGCTTTTCCATCATGTTTCTTTTAGTTCATTCTTCTTTTTTTATACCACAAATATGATAACCATCAAAAGTACTGTGTTTAACAAAAAAATTTATAAAAAATGTAATTAAAAAAAATTCAAATTATTTGTAAATCAAAACTCAATCACTGACATATTTGTACAAAATAACAACATTTTATGATTGACTTTATTTTTTGTCTTTTTACATAACAAACTATGTCAACCATTTAAAGTAGATAATGTTAATCATTCTTAGTAAAATCACCAAAAAATGATAAATAATACAATCAACAAAAATATCAAAAAACTGGAACAAACCAAAAACACAGTACTAAGCGTATAATCATTTTCTGTCAGAATAACCAAATTAGTTTTAAACAATAAAACAAAGAAATAATGAAAGTAAGTTTTTTGCTTTCCATCATGTTTGTTTGATTTCATTCTTATTTTTATATATCACTACTATGCCAACCAACAAAAGTATTATGTGTTTAACTAAAAAAATTTATAAAAAATATAACTACAAAAAAAAATCCAAAATGTTTGTAAATCAAAACTCAATCTACGATATATTTGCACAAAATAACAACATTTTATGTTTGACTTCATTTTTTGTTCTTTTACATAACAACTATGTTAACCATTTAAAGTACTAAATGTTAAATATTTTCATTTGTCAATAACCAAAAATTGATAAATAAAATAACCAACAAAAATACCAAAAAACTGGAACAAAGAAATAACTGAAAAACCTAGACATCTAAAATGTAAAAAAAATAATAAAATGATTAACCAACCCATAAGGTAATTAGAGAATGTCTGAATAATAATTAACTTTTCTTCCAAAAAATCGAACAATCCATTGTATTATCCCAATACTAATTACAACAAATTACCATCTTACGAACCAGCGTCAATCCATCATTTTTTTCTTGATTTGAGAATGAGTGCAAGTCTTTTTGTTATGACCAATTGACCCACATTTACTGCATGTAATCTTCCTTCTCTAGAATTTCACTTCAGTAAACCCTTTTTTTCGATCATAATTTGATGATCTGCCTGGCCTTCTTCTTACATCTGGTGGCAGCACACTCTCACCCATCACATCATTCGGAATAACCCAAGTGCTCTCACACGGCAATGGATCAATGGGTATTGCATATGCATCTTTAAAATTTTTGGTGCTATAATAAATTGAACAGTAATCTTCGACATACTTGTTTTTGTACGCGATAGCTGCGAATGCATGTCCACAGGGTATTTCATCATATTGAAACACATTTTTGTATTTAAACAAACTGTGAACCTCTTTGCACCATCTGTTACAGTATAAAGAAATTCCGTTGATGCTCTCACCTTTAATTAAAAAAAAGAAATTAAAGTTAGCAAACTTTCGATAGAGTAACAAAAAAAATAAAATTTATAACCAAAAAACAAATCATACACCTGGACAATTTTAAAAAATAGTCAATCGATAAGTCATTCATTTATTTAGTATTGAATACTCATACCGTCATTCGGTGCGACATTCTTTCATTATTCAGCAACATCTGATTGTATTTCTTTGTCAAAGTTATTGTCGTTTCTCTCCCTTCTTGGTTGTGTTTCTCATTCCAAATTTTAATGGTTTTCCTCATGTACTCTAGCATGGGTACCACAGGAGGCCTCCGCCCGAGCAAGATTGCATTGTTAATTGATTCGGCAATAGTACTTGTCAGTGTCCATGTCCTTTTCACAGTTGAGTGTGCCCGCGATCACTTTTCAAATTCAACCTTTATCAGATAGGCATGACATTTTGGACTTATCTCTTTCATTCGACTCATCATATCTTCAAATTCCTCAATTGTGTATGCCTTTGCCAATTCAAAAAAATATTTTTCTCACCTCCTCGGTATTACTGTGGGCCCGTTTCAGTACGTTGGTCCACAAATGATAAATACAAGCATAGTGTGGGACCCCCGGATAAACACATACAATAACATTCCAAATGCTTTTGTTTCGATTCGAAACAAAGCACATACCGTTCCTATCACCGAATGCCAATTTGAAACATTGAAAAAATCAATTCCATGATTGATCATTCTCCGAGTCAACGACACTATATGATAGAGGCAATATATGACCTACAATTAAGTAGAACTCTTTTAATAAACATTAGCATTTATCACATCGTAAACTTTTTTATGAATTTAAAAAAAAACTCACCTCCGGGATCCAAAGTGCTAGCAATCAACATTGTCCCTTCGAATGGAGACCTTATATGTGTACCATCAACGACTACTATTGGTCGACAATATTCTCAGCCTCTAATGCATGAATCTAGTGCAATGAATGTATACAGAAATCACTCTTCCTCTGTCTTTATTAAATCGACTACTGTCCCTGGGTATGTTTTTTCCAATATATATAAATATATTGGTATTTTTCCATAAGACTTAGCTAGGTCCCCTCGTAGTATATTAAATGTCTTTTGCCTACCTCTCCAAGCTTGCATATAACTTAATGTAATCTCATGTTCCCACTTCATGTCCTTTTTTATTTCACTTGGGCTATAATTGATCTTGGGATCACTGCATTTGTCTAACAACATTGCACCAAGCACACTACTTTTACATTGACGTTTCGACATCAACCTACCCTTCACTGGGCACGTATGTGTATCACAAAATTTATGAACTTTGAACAATCTTGAATTGCTCAAACATGAAGATTTAAACAACCACGTGCAGTCATTTGATGCACATTTCAAGTCGTAACTGTAAAAAGGGAATGTTAGCACTATATAAAAAATACATCCAAAAATACTACGAAACATTAAACCAAAACAGCTTACAAAAATATCATATTACAAAAAAGGTCAAAATTAAATCAAACAATTTACGAATTTCTAAATCAAACATCTGTACAAACACAAAAAACAATCAGTCCCCGGGGTGGAGGTGGGACCACCATTTTTTAAACCAATCAATTAACCAAACAATTAATAAATCTATCGAAATCAATAAATAAATTGAAATATTAACCATAAAAACACCAATCATCATACCTTGACCCAAAAAATAACTAACCAACCAAACAATAGACCAATCTATGAAACCCAAAAACCAAACCTAAATATTAACCAGAAAACACCAACCAGGATGACTTGACCCAAAAATCATCTATCTAACCAAACAAAAAATCAATCTTCGGAATCCAAATTTCAAACTGAAATAACAACCAGGATTACATACAAAAAATTACAAATAGATTAATAATAATTATAAATAACCCAAAAAAAATCACATACCTTATATGACTTGACCTTATAACAACGAAATTGAATCTCCTCAACAATACATACCGTCTCATTACCTCTACAAGAATGTTCTTGCTTTTGTAAATTTGATTGACTACAATGTCATCATTCTGAGTGTTGTCTAATATTTCTACTTCTTCGTTGTCACCATTGATTATTGTTTCAATCCCAGGAGAATACAGAGTATCTGTAATGATATATGATTTGTTTGTATTTTGCACACCCCATTCGTACAAAATGATTTCCATAGATCTATCGACACACGTTATACATAACGGGTACTTTGAGAAGAAGTCCATGTTGCATTTTTTTTTGTCTAAATACACTTGCATGCCCACATTGTTATGTATGCACATTGGTGGGGATTCATTACTAACCTTATATTTTATCACAATTTCATTGATGGTTGTGTCAAGACCTATCTGTGAAGCAATAGTATCAACCAACCCTTGAAATTCACTTGTTGTATCAAATATAACCCCTTCAATCTTGTAATCCACATACCTACCTGTGTTATTAAACAAACTTAACTTCTATTTTTATCAAAAAGTTTTAAATCATATCAGAATAATATTAACAACGACATATTTTTTATGTTGATCATACACCAATAGGAACAATTTGTCAATGTATGAATACTACCAAACAAAATCAAACACTAAATTCATACAAATCGAAGGACCAAAAAAAATATTCTTATATTAAAAAAGGGAAAACAAACCTATTGCATCCCATTCACCATCATGATGAATCAAAACTGAGATACAATCCATAATCAAAATTTGTCTAAAGACGAGATCAACAAGAGAGTATTTTTGAGATTTTATCTTTGTATTTTTTCGGTAAACTATATATACCAAAATGCGATCACTTTGTTCAATAATTACAACCATTAAATTGAGGAGAGAAAAAAAAACTAAATGAATAAGACTTCATTTTTCCATGACCGGTTTTTGCACTTCTTGTTGCATTTTCTATGGCTTTTCCCCATAAACATTAACTCTTCTTCATATCAACTAATCCCAAAAAAGGTTTACTAAATAATTACAACATGTCATACCACATGCATTAATGATAGTTTTCTAATGTATCTCATTTTGTTCCCATTTCACTTTTTTTTCCTCATTTTTTTTTCGTTAGCTTTTTCCAAGTTAGTTGTACATGTATATTTTTGAAAAAAAAATATTGACATTGGGTTACAAAAAAATTTTGTTGACACAAACTTGTAATTTATGGCCTTAAAATGTATAGGGATGTTTTTTTCCTTATTTTTATCACACTTCTATAAATGTCGGGTCTTCTTTTCTTCTAGTTTTTGTTCCTAGGTATTCACATTTTCGTTTATAATCTACTCCAAGTTCAACTAAATATTTACTAACCTTTAGAGCTAAGAATTGATTTAAAGTTACTACTATTTGATGATTACATAACTTACATACTAGGTTCAACAGTTACATTGTTAGACCTTACACTTAAGTGTCATCCTTGAATAGATAAGTGAATAATTGAATATTGATTCTTGTTGGATGTTCGGAAAAAAAAATCTTAGAGAGCTATTCTAGAGAACCAAAAAACACAACATTCAATGTCGTTTCTTGAGTTGAAGATGTTCTTTTGAAGATAAGGCCACGAAAAAACTAGAAGAATAAGGACCAAAATAAGGAAAAAAAACTCTACTTTCTGCAAATGTGAGTCATATAGTAGTGCCTCTGGAATTGATTTATACTTCATGTAACAAATGATCACTACCTGATAGGATGGCACCAAATGAGGACCTCGAACAAAAGGATGATTAGTTCACTACGTGAGTTAATATCTCAATGGTTATTCAACTTTGAACAGTTCACTTAGAACCTCCATAAGATGTGAAAATGTCCATATGATATAAAATCATAATTTAAACTCATGATGTGAAATCACATAAGATGATATTGAAGCTTTGTTTAGACGTGCAACATAATTTGTTAAGTTGTATTTTTTCCCCATAAATATATAACCTTCATAAGTTATAAAACTTACCCAAATTTCTAGTGGCTTGAATGATCCAGTGCATAGTCAAGTGGAAGTTACTTCCAATAGTACCTAAGGGAATTATATAAAACTCATCCACGTCAAGTACGTTGATTTGCCGATTTACATAGTTCCTAAGCTTTTACCCTATTTTAGACCTATGCAAAGGCAATAAAATAAGAAATTTCACATCTTTGGTAATGTGTCTATTCTTGCAGATTTATGATATTTTCCGGTGGATACCTACCCTATTTTAAAATAAAGTATTTTCAATGACCATGCCACCAGAAGCTTTTCACATCACAACAAAGTTCAGGGATTGGGTGAGAATTTCTATAAAAGAGGATCTAAGCTTGGTGATGTGGTGCCACCACAAACCAGGAAACTCACTTTTTTTTTAACAAATTCTCAAATCACGGCAAAAATTGATCTCCCATAAACCCGTTCATTTTCAAAAGTCACTTTCGCAAATCTCCCACACTAGGAGTTCCAAAAAGCCTAGCGAGGATTCAACTCCACTACTGAATTTGATGTCGTTCTGAATAAATGTTTGACCTCTAATTTCAACATTTAATATCAAATTCACTAAGCTCTTTATTGGATTCTCTTTCCAAAAAAGATTTGTATTGTAGTCTTTGTGATTGCCCAATTACAGTGATGGAGTCAAACTGCTACTATATTATCTCTCTTTTTCTTTAGTCATGTTTTAAGAAAAGGCCTATGTTTTTTTATAGGACTGTAAATTTATGAACTTCATGATTACTATGTATTACGTTGCTAATATTATATGAGTACTTCTATAGAAGTTTATCATAGATTGTCACACTTTTACATAGATCCCAACAATCTTCCTTTACATATGACATATTATTCACAACAAAAATTACAATATTCTGGAAATGGCCTTGAAGTGTCCGACTTAGTTTCTATGTTGCATTTACTATTGTAAGCGCATTTTCAACTACTTACTTTTGCATTACATGCACCGGCGATCTCGAGAGAATAATTATTCTATCTATGTGAGGTAGGGAGAAAGTGAGTATCCACTCTATCCTAACTAGATTCCAATACATTCATATCTAAATATAGAGGAAAATAGAAATTTTCTGAGGAAAATAAAAAGTTTTAGTAACTGAAGATAGCAAATATTTATAGTGTGAAAGCCTTAGTTGTAATATTGTCTCCAACTTATATCAACATATATAATCTCTTTACATCTAAGCTTGTCCATGCTCTATGAGGGTACCTTTGGCGTGGCTGGTACTCAGAGACTATTGCTAGCCCCCGAGCGAATCACTCGGCTTCATCACACTCATTCAATCACATTCTAAAAGCGAAAGACATCAATAATAAAGAATACTCAACGAAATGAAATGAAAATATGATAATCAAGGCCAAAGGCAAAATAATTTATCCATCAACTAAGTAAGACTAGTATGAATGAAAACTAGTCAAAAATAGCATTCAATCATTACTCGACAGTTTAGTCTATGAAGCCTCTAAACATCTGACTAAGTGGTGTCATTGACAGGTCCATGGCTACCTCAAAATAGAATAAAATAAGTCTAAAATCAAAGCTAGAAAGAAATATAGTATCCTCCAAAAGTGTGGGAGGACTCACCAATCAACTGAATGTAAGTAGGTCCTCAATGGAGTGCCTGCTGATGACCACTAGTACCTGTCCTTGCATCATGAAAAGATGTAGGCCCAAATGGATGTCAATACATGGAATGTACGAGTATGTAAAATGACAGAATGAAACATGTAAAGGTAGAATAATATCAACTCAAAATAGCTCAACTCAAGAAAGTAGGGAACTCAATCACCAGGTCAAGAGTCTAAAGTAAGAATATAGTTTAGACAATGATCACTCACATACCATCTAATCCAATCCACTCAGAGTACTATCAAGGCCTATTTGGGAGTTTCTCTAACCGACAACCATCACCTATGATTCGGTGATGATACAACGAATCGATGTTGTTTTCACATCCATTCAATACTTTGCCAGAGTAGAGAAAATCTCATTAGTGGATCCATAATAATAACATCAAGTCCTCTTTTGGGGACTATAAGGAAGCATCCATTTTTACGGTTCAATCCTCTCCTACGTTGGCCATGTAGTTATTTAGTTCGAGTTGGACTTACTCTTACTCAATTTGGCGCTCAAGACTCTTTCCAAGAGTCAACATGCTCATAAGACATCAACCCTATGATTAAGTCATTCATCTAGTCTCATTGGACATTCATCAACTCAATTCATCACATCAATTATCAACTCCTTGATTACATTCTTTTAAGGTTCAACTCTTGACTCATAAATGCTCAATCATGCATCATTCTAACTCATATCATTTAGAAATCAAAAGTAGAGTTAAAACATTTAGGCCTTGCATAGACTCTCTAGGCTCAAATTATACTCATGCATAACCATTTAAGTGAAATATGTAAAAATAACAAGAATTCATGCTAGGATTTATGTAGAAAAGTGAAATCATCAATTTCAAGTATTTAATTCATAAAAGTTGTAATTCATGCAAAATTATATAGAAATACATTATAATTTAAGAAAAACCGTCAAAAACCTTCATGCAATACTCAATTCTCAAACGACTCCATCAACTCAGTTTTGGGGCACATGGAAGAATAAAATTCATGTTTTAGTTATCCTTACATACCTGGAAGTTTAAGTCTTGGAACATCATGGAGAAATTCTCAAGTTTCTTGCTTCAAACCCTAACCTTCTTCTCCCTTGAAACCTTGTTCTAAGTTGGAGGATGTGTTTAGCGTGAAAAAGGTGAACTAATAGGTTTAGGGCTTTAATTAGGTATAAAAACGTCAAGTCTAAGCTTTAAAAGGATGGGAAAAGACTAAAATAATCTTTTAAAAAAGTTTTTGAAAGCCATCTACGGGCCCATCTACGGCCCGTAGAAAGTTTCACGACCCGTAAGTACTCTTTCGTAAACTTTTGGGCAAATTTTGAGGTTACTGAAATATTTCACGAGACCAAACCACGACCTGTAGATAACTTTACGATCCATAGGTGGATTCACGAAGTCTGAGGCTCAAAATTAAATTTTCAGGACTTTTTCCACGAGTGTAATAGACGACTCGTACTTTAATCTACAACTCGTAACAGGGTTTCGTAGATGAGCTCTACTCTGATAGTTTATAGTAAAACGGCTATAACTTTTGACTCTAAACTACAAATGAAGTGAAATCAGTTGCATTCAAAAGCTAATTCAAAGGGATTTCATTTGGTAGATCATGGGACACCTAATTCTTTGTGTGATAAGAGTTATGATCATTTAAAGTTGACCCTTGCATAATCTAACACTAGAAACTCAATTTATAGGAAAGTTTTGAACTCGACTAAGTGTTAGGAGTTTCTTATGACCATAATACGTTTTTCATATGTAAGAATGAGTCTCAAAACATAGGTGCATGTGAAAATACAATTATGAGGTGTCACAAAGCTTTTGTAATACTTATCAAATGGTATTATATATTCAGTTATGTTTGTGCAGAATGAAAAAATATCATTGCTTTACTATCACACTCCGGGAGGGTACCCTTGGCGTGGCCGACACTTGAAGAACCATTGTTGATCCCTCAAGAGAACTACCTGGCCTCATCGTCACATCATACTCAATAGTGGAAGAATGCTCAGAAAAATATATCAAATAGATAAATAAAGTTTTTAAAAAATAATTTCCAATGGTCAAGTTTTGAAAAATAAAAATAATCAACTTTATGTACTCAGTGTCTATGAAGTCTCTAATCCAATTTAGAAGGTGCCAAGACAAGCCTTAGACTATCTCAAATAAAATAAATACTACTCAATAAAGATAAAAGGAAGGGCTCCTCCGAAAGCAAGGAGGCTCACCAAGTTTGAAACGGGAACTGATCTTTAACGATGCGCCTGTTGATGACCTCTAATACTTGCCTCTGCATCATAAAATGGCTGAAAAGGAAAGGACATACTCAAAGATACTCAACTCAAGATCAACTCAACTCAGTAAAACATGCAAGTTTAAGAATATAGTCATGAT
The DNA here is from genome assembly GCA_038996855.1 of Solanum aculeatissimum. Lineage (NCBI taxonomy): Eukaryota > Viridiplantae > Streptophyta > Magnoliopsida > Solanales > Solanaceae > Solanum > Solanum aculeatissimum. The sequence continues at coordinate 22,237 of JBCEWC010005315.1, forward strand.
TTGAAAAGAACCTTAATAATATGCAACTCAGTCAAATTAGTTATGAAAAAATTAGGGAGTTTCTCTAATCGATATACTCTCCACCCCACCAAAATTGGCGATGTACAACAAAGATGACGTCGTTGCCACGCCCATCCATTACTTGCCAAGGTAAGGACGTCACTCTACCTGATGGATCCATCATACCCGTCCATCATTTTGGGACAGGAGTTGTCAGAGTTAATTGCACAACTATCCTACACTGGCAGCGTAGTTATGGGGTTTGAATCACTTTTACTCTACCCAACTCGGTGCTCAATACTACTCCCAAATATATTCTCTTTAAAACTCATCAAACTCATCTCAAACATCATCATCATCATTTTTCATCAATAAAAATTATGTTGAAAATTATTTATATCCCCATTAAATAGTTACTCAAAACATCGTGTAAACTCAATATTTAATTTTATCAAAACTCATTAAAACATGCATCATCTCATCAAAGACTCTTTCTCAAATCATTATTTATGCTTAAAACTCATGTTCATGCAAACTAAGTAAAATATGTTTAATTTAGTTTGAATTCATCTTTGTTGAACACATAACAACAACCCTCAATCTCAATTTGACATAATGCATAAAATCAAGTACAACCTTCAATTAGGGTTCATGTGAATGAATACATGAACATGCATTCCAATCAAATACTCAACTCGTGAATATCATCAATATATTTTTATGTACAAAGAACTCAATAGGACAATAGACAACTCAAGAAAATCAATTAAGAAATTAGGATAAAATTTTACTCGAACTCAAGTATAAGAAATCAACATGTGAGGCGCGTGAATGAACTCAATCCAACGCTATGAGTAGCCTTACATACTTGAAAATTTAGTTTTTTTCGAAAAACTTTGAAGGGTACACTTGATTCTCTTGAAACCCTAGATTTTTCCTTCTTGGAACCTTGTTTAAAGTCCTGTAATATGTTTTGAATGTGAGTAGACTGATTAGTTATGTTTAGGGACCTAAATAGGAGCAAAACCATCAAGTTTAGGCTTTAAAAGGGTGTTAAAAGACCAAATTAACTTTTCTTAAAAGGTTATCAAAGTCGTCCACAGGCCCATCTACGACCCGTAGAAGGATCCACGACACATAGAAACCTATTTGTAAACTTTTCGGCAAATTTTAGGATTTCTGGATGATTCTACGAGCCCAATCTACGACCCGTAGAACTTTCTACGATCCGTAGATGGATCTGTCAAATCTGGGACTCAAAAATGGACTTGCAGAAAATTTTTCACGAGTTAACAGTACGGGCCATACTTCAATCCACAACCCATAAGTAGGTTTCGTAGTTTCAACTCTGCTCTAGCAGTCTGCAGTAAAACGGTCATAACTTTTGACTCTAAACTCCAAATGAGGTGAAATTAGTTACGTTGGAAAGCTAATTCAAAGAGCTTTCATTTGGTAGGTCATGGCAAATTGAATTCTGTGTGCTAAAAGTTATGGTCATTTAAAGTTTACCCTTGTAAAATCTAATGCGAAAAACTCAATCAATAGGAAAGTTTTGAAGTCGACTAAGTACGAGGGGTCTCTTATGAACCTAATCCACTTCTAATACTCTTTACACATATGGGAATGAGCCTTCAAATATAGGTGCATGCAAGGTATCACTAAGTTCAAGCTTATATACTCACAATGAAAAATTTTGGATCATATGAATGGAGTTGTAGGGTATTACATTTACGAATTCTTTGAAGATGCAATCACTACTTAAAGAAAACAATCAATATTAGAAGAGTATCTTTTTGAAAGTTAAAGTTCTCAACTGTTATTGTGGAGACGAATAAAGGTGTCTATATATGCACACTTAAAATTGGAGCACTGCTTCATTTAACCCCGTTATGTTTATGTATTATCCCATAATGAAATAATTCTTGGAGTGTGATAGTGTGTCGATATTCAGAAAAATAAAGGTCACAAACATATTAAAGATTTTATAACAAATGATCATATGTTATTTCATAAAACTCCAAGAGATGTGCTTTTGTGTTTATTTTAATTATTAATTTATCAACTGAACAACAAATTAAATAAGATATAAAGTAATTGGGGTAGTTCATCAACGCGTGAAGCGCGAACAATTTACCTAGTAAATATATAATTTATTAATTTTTAAAATCAAATAAATATTGTTGAATATTTATTTTTGATATGATTAATAAGTGAAAATGAACCGAGAGAGTAGGAGAGATTTGTCGCACGAACTATTAATCTATGGTACCCTGATAGGAGAAAAATCAGAATAGAAATACCACACACATAATTTCACCATTATCTATACAATACTTGTTAAAATAATTGATATTTCGTCCCTTTATTTTTAGTTGTCAAAAAAAATTTAATTGAATTTTCACTTTTACTGGTCATTTTAATAAACCAAGGTAGAATAATTTTTTTTTATATTATACTATCAATTTATTGTTATTGAGCTAATGATTTTGAAAAATATAATGAGTCGACCCTATCAATTAATAGAAATAAAATGGTAAACTTACTATATCAATAATTATTTTTTTAATAAGCGTCAAATCAAAATTTGACAAATAAAAGTAAACAGAGAGAGTAGCTTACTAGGCTTCTTGCTTCCATTAATATAACCCATAATGTCAGTTGTGTCTTATCACCAAGATAACAACCGTTTGAAAAAGTCATAGCCTTCTTAAAAGATTATATTTCTTTGAAAAAGTTACAGTTTAGAAAAGTCACAACTCATAATCCTTCATTTTTCATTCACACCTTTTAAAATCCAATAAAGTACACTTGTAAATTTTAAGTTATCGAAATAATAAAAAGAAAATACAATAAACTGTATACACCCGCAAATTGTTGTTGCATCTCTGAGAAATGAGTATAAAATTATGAAAGATGGAAATTTTTTGTCAAATGTGTTGGGAAAAATGAGGGACCCACACAAAATAATAAATGGTAAAATAATAATGGGACAAAATGGGAAAATAACGACACCAA
>JBCEWC010005316.1:0-25251 GCA_038996855.1 Solanum aculeatissimum
TTCTATGCGATATTGGTTTAATAACTATTCTATTTTAATGAGTAGTGATGAGGTTTGGTGTTGCACATATGGTATCTTTGTGCTTTGATAATTTGGATGTGTGTAGATGTTTAGTTCTCCCGACAGATAGTATTGGCGGGTGGCAGTCACATCTAGGGGGTGTTTTGCGATGTGACATATTTACTCTTTCGTACTACTTTAGATGCTCTTGTACTCATGACTCCAGGTTTTAGGATTTCTTATGATATGTTGTGATTGTTTCCTTTTTATTTCAATTCTTCTTTAGTCGTGATCCAATTTTAGGTCGTGAAAAGTTTGGTATTAGAGCCCTAGGTTCATTGTGCCCATGAGTCAAGAGTAGAGTGTCTAATAGAATCTCGTAGATCGGTATATAGACATCTATACATATCTTCGGGAGGCTATAGGGTACTTGATAGGAAAAACTTTCATGTATTGCTTCTATTCGTGCATTTTTTCATATCACATGCTTTGGAAGTGTCTAATCTACTCCTTCTATACAAATATCGATTACCAGATCCTGCCAATCAGTGGGAGAGCTTGAGCCAGCTGATGTGGCTCCCACTCGCGGTCGAGTTGGGTTCGTGATTGGGCTAGGGGCTGAGGATATTCTAGAGGGGCAACTCCGCCCAGGGAAAAGACTAGATTGTCTTCTCCAGAGCCTGAGTTAGATCTGGAGAGGCCTACAAACTATGTTTCACCATCTCCAGCCCCTGCTGATACACCCTCAATTCAAGAGTTACTATTGCGGGTATTGGCTAGATTGAAGTGAGCTCCTCCGACCCTAGCTATTGTTGATATACCTACTTATACATCACTGATTGGCCCTTCTATAGCTCTAGATGAGCCATCCATGATCCATATGGGTCCTCTCTCAGTTCTAGTGGATCCACCTATAACGGCTATGATTTCACCTCAGACATCTCAATCGAGTTCAGGTTCCCAGCTTCAAAGCTTAGCTATTTCTCTATCTATTGCACCACCCCTATTTATGGTGCCACCTTCTTTTGCTAGTCCAACAATATCCATTATTGAGCAGAAGAGTTTTGAGTGGTTTGTATGTTTGGCTCCCCCAAGATTTGATGGCACCCTTGGTGATTGAGCTTATGCTTTCTTGTTAGAGTGTCAGGATTGATTATGTATTTTGAAGTCGCATGGAGTTGCTTGTACCTCTTACCAGTTCATCGGCCTAGCTAAGGAGTGGTGGAGGCCACTGTTGGCTCGTCGACCTATTGGATCTCTAATCATGACATGGGAGCATTACAGGGATTTCTTGGAGAGTTTTGTACCATATAGCCTTCAGGATATCCATCGGGATGAGTTTTATAGACTTCAACAGGGCTTTATGTTAGTGTAGGACTATAAGGCCAAATTTCATACATTGTCTAAATATGTCGTATCCAATATTCCTACTGAGTTTGAGAGGATTTGACATTTTGCCAAAGGGTTGGTAGGGTATCTTCAAGAGGCTACATCTTTCTTGGTTTCGACTGGAGGCTCATTTCATAGTGTAGTAGACCATACTCATTTGATACAGCGCATCAAACATGATAGACAGGGTGGTGGGAAGAGATTTCGTTAGCATAGATATTTTAGTGGACACCCACCATGAGATAGGGAGTTTTAGAGGAAGGTCATCAAGGTCGGGTAGTTTATATATCCATCCTAGCATTTGACAGTGGCAGGTCCATATATACTCAGACGGTCCATGATAACTCTTTTAGTGCACCCAGACGTGGTGGCTTTTCAGGAATACCATCTTAGAGGTAGGAGAACAGGGATTTTTATCATTTTGATAAGTTGAGATACTTGGACCATTCTTGTCTTTGTCGTGTAAATCTCGCCTAGACTTTAAGGTCTCACCCATCCCCTCTAGCTCCATCATCGATAGCTAGAGGCACCTCTCAAGGCATGATGGGTGATACTAGAAGAGGAGTTCATAGCACTATGAGATGTGGAGCCTATGGAGGCCTATAGGCTAGTGGTGGTCATAAAATATGCTATGTTGTCCCAGATAGAGCCCAAGCGAAGGCCTCTGATGTAGTTATTTTATGTATAGTTTTGGTATGCCATCATTCAGCTTAAGTTTTATTTGATCTGGGATCTACTTATTCATATGTGTTGACTTATTATTCTTTAGATATTGATATTATGTGTGAGCCACTTGTTGAGTCTATTTGTGTTTCCACCTTGGTAGGTGAATCATTAGTTGTGAATTGGGTGTATCGGGGATGTGTTGTGACTTTTATGGGGAGAGATACTATTGCTGACTTGATATTGTTAGATATGGAAGACTTTGATGTGATCTTGGGTATGGACTGGTTTTCACCTCATCATGCTATTCTTGAATGTCATGCAAAGATCGTTACCTTATCTTGTCCATATTTGCCTTAGGTAGTGTGGACTGGAGCATCTAGCTCCTACCCCAAGGGAGTTATTTCTTATTTTCATGCATGTCCATTGTTAGATAAGGGGTGTTTTTCGTATTTAGCTTATGTTCGAGTTGTTTCTCAGGAGTCCTCATCATTGGAAACCACTAGGGTTGCTAGGGAGTTCACAGATGTATTCCCCACTGATTTTCCTGGTGTTCCTCTAGATTATGACATAGACTTTGCTATTAATGTGGAGCTGGGCACTAAGCCCATTTCTATTTCCCCCTATCAGATGGATCCAACTGAATTGAAGGAGTTGTTAGAGAAATTAGAGGACTTGTTGAAGAAAGGATTTATTCTTTCGAGTGTATCTCCTTGTGGTGCTCTTATTTTATTTGTGAAGAAAAAGTATGGCACTATGCGTATGTGTATTGATTATCGTAGTTGAACAAGGTGATCATAAAAATAAGTATCATTTACCTCACATTGATGATCTTTTTGACCAATTGCAAGGTCCTTTGGTATTCTCCAAGATTGATTTGAGGTTCGGCTATTATCAATTGAGAGTTTGAGAGTCTGATATCCAAAAGATAGCTTTCAGGACCTATTATTGGCATTATGAGTTCGTAGTTATGTCCTTCAGGTTGACCAATGCCCCGATTGCTTTTATGCAGTTGATGAACCGAGTGTTAAAAATCTACTTGGACATATTTGTGATCGTGTTTATTGATGATATCTTGTTTTATTCCAAGAGTGAGGCCACCCATGTTCAGCATTTGAGGACCGTACTCCAAAGATTGAGAGAAGTGAAGTTCTATGCCAAGTTCTCCAAGTGTGAGTTTTGGCTTAAATCCATCTCATTTCTTGGGCATGTAGTGACAAATGGTATTATGGTTGATCCGACCAAGGTGGTAGCTATTCATAAGTGGGTTAGGCCTACTTCTGTGATTGATATTTGGAGTTTCATTGGTTTGGCAGGGTATTATCATTGTTTTGTTCTGGGATTCTCTTCTATAATACCCCCATTGACTAGACTAACTCAGATGTGGCATTTCAGTGGTCTAAGGAGTATGAGGTGAGTTTTCAAAAGCTAAAGGATTTGTTGACTTCACACCTATTCTTGCTTTGCCCAAGGAGGGAGTGTCATTTGTGGTATATTGTGATGCTTCTAGTATGGGTTTGGGTGGTGTACTGATGCAAAGGGGGAAGGTGATAGCTTATGCTTCTAGATAGTTGAAGGTGTATGAGAGGAACTACTCCACCTATGACTTAGAGTTGGAGGTGGTGGTATTTGTATTTGTGGCGTCACTATCTCTATGAAGTGCATTGTGAGATATTCACCGATCATTGTAATCTCAAATACATCTTTCCTCAGCCTAATTTGAATATGAGACCGCGTAGGTAGTAGGAGTTCCTTAAGGACTATGATATCTCTATTCTATACCATCCCGAGAAGGGATATGTGGTGGTAGATGCTTTAAGTCAGAAGACTACTAGTATGGGGAGTTTGACATTCTTGAGCGCTGAGGAGAGGCCCTTAGCTTTGGAGGTTTTAGTCGCTTGCCAGACGGATGGTTCTTTTGGATTTTTCCCCTCCTTAAAGTATTTTGGCCTTTGTTAAGGCTAGGTCTTCTTTGCTTGATTAGCTATGTGCCCATCAGTTTGAGGACCCCAATTATAATTAAATCATGACAAAGTGCTGAGGGTTGAAGCCAAGATGGCTATTATTGATTCTGAGGATATTTTGAGGATAAATGGCAGAGTTTGTGTGTCTAAGGTTGTGGATTGGGTGAGATTGATATTAGAAGAGGCCCATTGTGTGAGATATTCCTTCCATCTTGGTGTAGTGAAGATGTACCATGATCTAAAATAACATTATTGGTGGTTCAGGATGAGAAAGGACATAACTGAATTCATGCCAAAGTGTTTGAATTGCTAACAAGTCAAGTATGAGAACCAAAGGCCCGGTGGATCGATGCCAAGGATCTTTATTCTCGAGTGGAAATGGGAGAGAGTGACTATGAATTTTTTTATAGGTTTGCCTATGGCCTTGGGCAAGTTTGATTCAGTTTGGGTGGTTGTTGATCATTTAACCAAGTTGTCCCACTTTATACCAATGAAGACTAGCTATAGTGAAGAGCAGTTATCTAGGCTGTATATCCAGGACATTATCATATTTCACGGGGTGCCAGCGTCAGATAGAGGGTTTGTGTTCACTTCCTATTTTAGGGGAGCTCTATAGCTTGGTTTGGGTACTCGATTGGATTTGAGTTCAATTTCCCACCCCTAGACCAATGGAAAATCCGAGTTCACTATTCAGGTGTTAGAAGATATGCTTCGAGCTTATGTGATAGATTTTGGGGCCCGGTGGGATCAATATTTACCATTGGCAGAGTTCGCATATAACAACAATTACTATTCCAGCATCCATATGGCACCATTTGAGGCCTTGTATGGCCAGAGGTGTAGATCACCCATTGGATGGTTTGACTAAGGAAAGATGTATTAAGTGTAGATCTACTCAAAGATGCCATGGATCGGGTTCGTTTGATACAGGGTAGGCAATTGATAGCTCAGAGCTGCCAAAAGAGTTATGTTGATTGGAGGACTAGGCCTCTTGAGTTCTTTGTTAGTGACAGTGTTTGGCTGAAACTCTCACCCATTAAGGGTGTGATGAGATATGTAAAGAGGGATAAGCTCAGTCCCAAATTCATTGGTCCATTTGAGATTTTGAGGAGAGCTGGTGAGGTGGCCTATGAGTTGGACTTACCACCGAGATTATCATCAGGGCATCCTATTTTTTTATTTCTATGCTCCGCCGATACATTCCAAATGAGTCCCATGTGATCTCTTATGGGTCGGTTGAGTTGGGTCCAGATTTGTTATTTGAGTAGGAGCCGATAGCTATATTGGATAGGCAGGTTCGAAGATTGAGATCCAAAGATATACCTTCTATGAAGGTTCAGTGGTGACACCGTTCTGTTGATGAGGCCACTTAGGAGTTGGAGTCTGACATGCGGTCCAGATATCCCAACCTTTTTGAGGCTTTAGGTACTCTTCTTTCTCTTATGTTCGCGGATAAATATTATTTTTAATGGTGAATGATGTAATGACCTAGTTGGTCATTTTTGAGCTTATCTATGAAAATGACTATTTTTCCCTTTCGTAAGTTGCTTTGGGCCTATTTTGAGCTATTTGCATTGTTGGAACTGAAATCCTGAGTTTTAGAAATGAAAAATATGAGTTTTAGCATTTTTAGAAGCTTAAGTTGTTGAAAAAGTGAGTTATTATACATTCTAAGTTTCGAGTGTCGGATCGGAGATCTATAGATTTCATTAGCTCTAGAACGTCAACACTAGTCTATGAAAAGTTACAAAACTGAATTCGAATTTAAAATGAGATTTTTAGGCCCAAAGTTGTGTTTTGAGTTATTTTTTAAACAAAAGTTGGACTTTGATCAACATTCAGTGTTCGAAAGCTCGGATCAAAATTTCGACAGTACAATAGTTTTGGATGGTGAAACTAACGCTAGAAATGGTCTCATTATATTTTTTGGAGTTGTCGAAGGCAGTTTTGGTATTTTGTGTTTTAAACTAGTTTATTTGAGTTGCATTGGTAAATATGGCGAGGAGGCCTAAAAATATTTCTGATGATTCCGTTGAGTCCAGATCACTTTTTCTGCTACGGATACATATTTGGCTTGTATAATTCTAATTCTAGATGAGCTTCGAGGGTCCGTTCTGAGTTTTGGACGTAGTTGTGTATTGTTGGTGCAATCACCCTTCTTCTCCATGTTTGCGGGGAAGCCTCTACGTTCGCAGAGGTCTAGGGAGCTTAAGGTTCCACATTCCCGGGGCAACCTTTGATCCTTCTCCGTGTTCATAGCCCCCTACCTGCATTCATGGAGCTCTATCAACTTTTCCCTCCGTGTTTGCGAACCTTCCTCTATGTTCGCGTAGTACATTTTACACATGTACGGTGATATATCTGAGAAACACCATTTTTACTCAATTTTCAAATATTTCAAGCTTTTGGGGCGATTTTTGGAGAATTATTTTAGGTAAGTGTTTCTAGCATCTTATAATTAATTTTTATGATTTATATCTTGATTTTATCTTGAATTTCATGATTTTGAACATCCAAAATTGGAGATTTTTAGTCTATCATTTCAAAACTTTAAATGGTGATTTCTCCTTCGACTTGAACTCAATTTTAGTGGGATTTTCACTTACGGACTCTATTGTTTTGTGTAAAATCTGATTTTAAAGTCAATTTCTAGATTTGAGAACTTTGAATTTTAAATTAAATTTTGACCATCTTGACCCTAAACCTAATTTGTGCCAATATGGTTATCAAAATGCACCTCTTGACACGTAGAATCTATTTTTCATAGCGATTGATCGATTCGGGGATCATTTGGAGGTTTGAGTTTATTGAAAGCTTGTCTTAGTAAGGTTTTGGCATCGAGGTAGGTTTGTGTCATGACTCAAAATTCAGGTGTGATGGCACTCACCTAACCCACCAAGGCGAGTCAGCCCAAAACCTAAAAAACTCAACATAATAATAAAAGCGAAAGATGATAAGTTGATGTCGCTCAAGCCACACCTCTTTTTTGAGGTAAAACGATCGCTATAAAGTAAATAACCTAACCATGGATTGGATCGATCTATCAGGGAATATGGTAGACTCCAGAATAATTCAATTGTAAAGTGGGGGTTTGCAAATTAAAACTAACAAAAAACTAGACTAACGCAAGTGATGTGTAACCAGTAGAAGAGCTAACTAGGGTGATGTGTTCCCCATGATTCCCTAACTCGGTATTATCGGATAATTGTAATCTTTTTCAGTGTGTAGATGTAGGAGAGTAAGTTAAGTTTACCTAAACCTTTGATCCAGCGTATAGGTAGATTTCACCGTGTAGATGTCAGTAAAGAATACACAATAACATAATATTAACATACAGTAATAAAGAGTGCATACAAGAGTCCACATTACAATAAATATATCAATCCAAGTCAAGCATCTCAATATACAAGATATAAAGGTCAATTCGTTCAAAGCCTATCACCAAGCCTTTAAACCACAAGTGGTACTCCACAAATTCATTATCAATTCACAAGTAATAAGCATCAATTTTCAATATCATTGAAATCTCAATCTTACTAGAAACTAACCGGAACCATTTCTCACCGACTTTTCATCACAAATGGAGCATTAAGGAATTCATGTTATCGAGATACTTTAATCGCTTCACACATATCTATAAATAGGCAAGATGTTCATATTGCATCTTTTAGTCACAATTCATCAATTCTTTTCATTGTCTTTCAACATTGAAGTCTTAATTAATACGATACGGGATAATCACAATATAACATAGTTCCAACAATATCTCAATGCAAGCATTTAACCTAGCATTTCACATAAACAGATTCAATAGATAATTCCATGTAAAATACCTAAAATGTAATAATCAAAACACCATGCACACTCTCACATTATCAACAATGGCATCACAGGCTCATTCTGTAAATTATCTCACAAGCCTAAGTCAACCCAAAGGATACTATCTCAAGATTCAAGTCATACATGCCATCATTTCCTTTTACCCATTATCCAAATCATGTCCACTAAAATAGTTCACTAACCCCCACGTTCACAAGTATACACAACGCCACAATTATTCTACAAGTAAAGGAATCACAAAATTTCAATTATCCAATCAAAAATCCCATACTCAAGGCCTACAACTATATAATTCTATCCCATTTCATGTTACAATCACCCAACATATTCACATAGGATAATACAGGTTTCAATAATACTTAACAAAAGGTTAGAAGTTCTTTTGTCATAGATAAAGTCTCGAATAAAGTATAATCCAAAGCTTTTCCCTTTCTACGATACTCCAAATCACCAAAATATATTCAAATATAGCATTATCATCTCATAAGGAGTCTAATGACACTAAAATCAATCAATTTGGATGAAAATGGTAAAATGGTCAAAACTCTTTTGCCGAAAAGAGTAGTCAGAACATTAAAATAATATATGAAAATATTCTTCATGTAATAAGAAGTTCAATGGTGAAAACCATTTTGAAAATATAATTAAAATGAGGTAGAAATCATTAATTTAGTATTATGAAATCAAAGTTTGAAAAATCCTCAAATTCCTCAATTTTACCTCTAATTATAAGTTGAAAACACATTTTGATCAATGGAAAGTGAAGAAATAGGTTAGAAAATAGTTATCCAATATATTTGCCTTGAAAAATCTTAAAGAATATCTTGAAAACAAAGCTTGAAGTGTTGAAAATGGTGGAAAATAAATTAAACCTGTCATTTAAAACATAAAAATGTTTCATGCATTTTGTTCCCGCGAATGCGGAGTACAAATTAATTATACCTCTGCGAATGTAAAGAAAAGTCAACGAATATGGAGTACAAATCAATTATACCTCCATGAATGCGGAGAAAAGACCGCGAATGTGGAGTACAAATCCTGCACCACATATCAGCAGTTGCAAGACAACACAAAATCACACAATAGGCCCTCGGGATTCGTTCAGAATCTCATGAACACAAACCAAACATGGATCCCTACCAGAAATGATATTCCAAACTCAATAGAACCGTCACAATTTGAATTCGGAACCTCCTTGGCCCATAACCCAAGAAAGATCATTTAAACTAGTTTTGTACTCAAAAACTCAAAACATTCTCAAAAGCTCTAAAAATTACAACGAAACCATTTCTAGTGTTAGTTTCACCATCCGGAACCACTAGAATTGACGAAATTTCAATTTGAGCCTCCGAACTCAGAATGTTGACCAAAGTCAAACTATGATCCAAAATGAACTACAAATTTAACTTTGGTTTAAAAGCTTCGTTTTAACTCTGAATTTAGTTCTACAAGTTATCCTAGATCAGATTCGACATTTTGGAACTGATGGAATCAATGGAATCAAATTTCGACACTTAAAACTCAAAATGACCTCAAAACTCAAAATATCTAACATTAAGCCTTTAAAGCTCATTCTTTAGCAAAACTCTAACTTTTTACAAGATTTTTAAAATTTAACTTTTAGACTCAACAAAAAATGATCTAAGGCAATTTTGGAAGGGCAAAATGGAAATCTGATCAAAAATGAAAAAATGACCTTCAAGGTCATTACATCATTCACCACTAAAAACCATATTCATCCTCGAACATAAAGCAAAGGGAAGAGTCTCCCTAGAAGTAATCAAGAGTTTGAATTACAATTCTTGAAGTTGTCAATTGTTTCCAAGTAATCTCATTTCCAAGAGTTATACCATCAGGATATACTATAAAAAATAAGACTTACAGACCAACATGCAATTCTGCTCTACAAGAGTAATTACCAAGTTAGAAACTAGCAAATGAATCAAACTTAAACCCACACCCTCATACCACAATATACATATCTGGATGAACTTCCACCCATGAGACCACTAAGTAGCACATATCCAATTCCCCTGGAGACCAAGAGTGATCCCGAGCCAATCATAGCCCCATTGCTATATAAAAAACCATCATAAATCTCATTCAAATTTTTCTCTCTTAACATGACCCTTCTTGAACCTAAATTGCACAAAACTAACATCTAGATAATGCATGATCGTAAGAGGGGAACTATTTAATCTGGATCAAATAAAGGTGACGACCAAGAAGGACAACTAGAGAATGATACACCCAAGCTTATAACACCTACATCAACACTACCCGAGAGAAAGACAGTAACTGAATCAGGTTCTCAACAACTACATAAACACCCAAAGTAATGAAAAACCAAGAGTGAAACCTAACATTTACATCTCCAATACTTTCCATGAATAAGCATGATAAGATCCACAATCCATATTCTTACGTCATAAGGGATTCTCAACATCAGGCCACAAGTCAGTCTATATCAAGAATAATCATATCAACCCTAGTATTATAATCATCCAAAGGCAAGACTGGTTTGGTAAATCTGATTCACCACTAAAGAATCACCTACTGAGGTAGATACATGCATGGGCACACACATACGCTCACACAATTAATAAAACTCAGTATAGGATCAATAATGACCTTTGACAGGCTAGTACAATACCTGTCAGCATCTGATGCCTCAGCCTCGAGCCTCCCAAGAAAGGCATAAAATGACCACCTCTACCACCAACTGCACGAGTAGGACCTCTCAAATCCTGTTGTACTACTGCATCCCCTATACTCTTGCTCGGGGTATATCTACCTCTACCTAGCTACCCCTATCACGACCCTTAGTCTGAGAAACCGTATCTCTAGCTAGAAGAGTTTTATCCCTAATCGGTGCCACTGAATATGAATGGCGTGTCCCCAAATAAGTGGTGAGGGTAATATCTAATCACATTATCTAAAGATCCTCACCCATACATGACCTCAAGTGAGTAAAGGATTGAGGAGATGAAGGGGAAATATTGTAACCTCCCCAGTCCGCAGGTCTCTACCAAAAATTAGATGATCTATGCCCATCACTATGCAAACCATAAGGGACCTAACCACCCTCCAATGCTGGCAATAAAGCATGAATCGAGCCTCAGTGCTGAAGAAAATCACCTCCCCTACTCATATCCTTGCCCCCAATGAGGTACCTAAGAACTATCCAGATGTACAGACCCTTTTGAGGTCCCAAAACTTCTCTTTCTACCTCAACTCTTGCTCCTTAGTGGCACTAACAACTGTCTAGAAAGATGCTCCATCTCAAGATGCCCAAAATACTTAATGTTTGATGGAATAGGTCAATCCTCTCACAAATCCGTGAAGTCTCTCCGCCTCGGTAGGAATAATAGTTGTAGCATGTTGGGCAAACAGAACAAATAGACCACATACTCTAAAACGGTCATAGTGTCTTGTCTCAAACTCTTGAATCTCAAATGGCTCTCCTAACGGATACTTCAAGGACAAAATCTGTCGTAGAAAGCGCAGGAAAATGTCTCCCAAAACATCAAAGGAGTCCCAAATAGAAATGTCCCTAAATAGGTCCTTCACCACTCCCTAGATGGTCCACAGAGCTGGAGAGTAATGTATCGCACACCATGGGTCTCTGCCAACACTACAATATTAAGTAGCTCTCGGCAAGTAACTACAAACTCATGTGCATCCTCAATGCCATACTGGAACTGAGGTGGCTTCATCTTTCTAAACCTCTCATATTTGCACTGCTCCTTGTCAGTGAAGGTAGCTACTGGTGGAATATCAATAATTGGTGCTACTAGAGGCTACTGCACTTGAACTTGGGCCATGGGGGCCTATTGTTGATCTGGGGGTCAAACCCTAACTCAAGTACGTGAAGTATCAGATGTATCAATTGAACTACCTTCCTGCCCCTAAGTCTTGAGTACACTAGAAACTCTCATAAGTGTATCCTGAAGTAGAGGTGTTGTGGCATAATCATGAAGAACCTACTCTTGTCTAGGGTTCATGGCTGGCTTGGGGGAAATGCCTCGCTTATAATTTCTCGTCGTTGTTACTCCTCGGCCCCATCCTCTACCTCGACCTTTGGCTCTTCCCCTACCCCTAACTGGGGTTTTAATAGAAATCTCAGGGGTTGCCTTCCCTTGTTCAACATGCATTGTAGCTCTAGTTCTCACCATCTGCCAAAGGATACACAATCACTCAACACTTAGATAAAATCACGCACGAATTGATTAGAATGAAGCAAAAGTGAATTTCCTAAAAGTCTTTATTGCCTCTCAAGTATAAGTAATAGATGTCCCTGCACCGATCCTCAAGACTCTACTAGACTGGGCTTGTACATATGTGAGACCTTAGAACCTGGGGCTTTGTTACCAAATTGTCATGATCCAAAATCTAGGCGTGATGACACTCATCTAACCCACCAAGGTGAGTCAACCCAAAATCTAAACAACTCAATATAATAATAAAAGCAGAAGATGAACAGTCTAATAAGATAGATGGACATGATAAATCAAAACTACAACCTATCCAATTTGGTGTCACATGTACAAGACGCTAATACAAAATACTCAAATGAAATACTTATCTTGAATCTCTAGTCCTCAAATAGAACAAAACATAATAATAGATTCCTTAAAGGTCTACTGAAGATATAAGCAGCTACCTCACGAACAATCTAGAAGCTCAATCTTGTAATGAGGAATATCTAGCAAGAGGAACTAGGGTCAGAACCTATAAAAATATAGCAAGGGGGTGAGCACCAAACAATAGGTTACTCAGCAAAATGGAACTAACCTAAAGTAAAGAAATGAAGAACACAAATACTCCTTAATCCCTAACCACAAACCACCAAATTACAACTCTGCACTCAAAAAAGTCTCAACACAATATAATATACAATCCACAATAATATTGATATACTCATCACCGGGAATAATATCTCAATATATATATATATCCAACGGGTTAATCAAGTCAATGATATAATAAATATACAATTTCATAAGCAATACAGTAGTAATATCAAACCAGGTATGATATGAGATGAATTGGATACCATGAGATATAAATAATGCGATGCAATGTCACATAATCATGATCTATGTCTGTCCTATAAAACATGTCCATTGGTGGTGTCATCCAGAACCAATGGGGGATATATCTGTCCTGGAGTGTAAGGCCTATCCCCAGTATCATCAATGTTACCTGCCACAGAGCGTGTGGCCCGTCCCCATAATCAATCCATTTATCTCATACCACAAAGCATGTGGCCTGACCCCATGATGAATTAATATCTCATTCCACGAAGCATGTGGCCCGACCCTATAATGAATCAGTATCTCTTGCCACAAAGCATGTGGCCCAACCCCATAATGAATCAGTAGAACGAAGTCAAGAATACACAACAACATAATATTCACATATAGTAATAAAGAGGGCATACAAGAGTCCACATTACAATAAATATATTAATCCAAGTCAAGCATCTAATATACAAGATATAAAGGTAAATTTGTTCCAAGCCTACAATCAAGTCCTTAACTGACAAATGGTACTCAACAATTCATTATCAATTTATAGGTAGTGAGCATCAATTTTCAATATAATCAAAATCACCATATTATTAGCAACTAGTCGAAACAATTTCCCACCGACTTTTTTTCACAATGAAGCATTAAGAAATTAATGTCATCGAGGTACATTAATCACTTCACACATATCTAAAAATAGGAAAGATATTTATATTGCATCATTTAGTCACAATTCATCAATTTTTTCATTCTATTTCAACATTGAAGTCTTCATTAAAATGATATGCGATAATCACAATATAAAATAGTTCCAACATATCTGAATGCAAGCATTTAGCCCAACATTTCATATAAAGAGATTCAATAGATACTTTCATGTATAATACCCAAAATTCAACAGTCAAAACACCATGCACACTCTCACATTATCAACAATGGCATCACAGGCTCATTTCACAAATTATCTCATGAGCCTAAGTCACAACAAAGGATACTATCACAAGATTCAAGTCATAATTCATTTCCTTTTTCACATTACCCAAATCATGTATGATGTCGCTCAATCTATGCCTCCTTTTTAAGGTAAAACTGTCGTTGTCAAGTAATTAACCTAACAAAGGACAGGGTCGATCCCTCAAGGAATATGGTAGACTAAAAAATTAATTCAATATAAATCAGGAATGATTAACCTACTTATCTCCCAGGAAAAGGGGTTTTTATAAAGTAAAATTAACTAAACTAGATGAATACAAGTGATGAAAAAAACAGTAGAAGAGCTAACTAGGGTGATGTGTTCTCCATGAATCCCTAACTTGGCATTATCGGATAAACACAATATTTTCTAGTGTGTAGGTGTAGGACAGTAAGTTGTGTTCACCTAAACCTATGATCCAGTGAATAGGTAAATTGCATCCCAGAACTTGATCTGTCTCCATGATGTAACATTACTAACCTTACTTTTATCCTAGTATAACCTCCCCTTAATCTGATTTGGTTGATTAGACGAGAACATCTCAATCCAATCTTATTAATTGCCTTTTTTCCTATTCATTACTTCCTTGATCTGGCAAGTAACACTAGGTGAGTTCTAACGTAGGCCTCCGTTAAAAAATAGTAAGAGGATTAATTAATAAAACCTAACACACCTTCCAAGAATTACACAATATCCGATTTTACCTTGTTAGTTCCTCATGGTTCCCACAACCCTAGTTGTGGATTTAGCTATGCATGATCAGTATAAATGCATAAATTATGAAGTAGAGTAACATAATTGAGAACTTATACAGATGAACTAAGAATATGAAATCCAACTCTTCAATTAGAATCACAAGGTTGAATAAAGAACACACACTAATATTTTTCCTCTCAAAATATGATAAATCCTAAGTGTATCCTCTAAAGCTTTGTTCAAACTTCATGACTGCTGGGAACTTTTTGAAAAATAACCTAAAAACCTATTTATAATGTGTGAAATACAAAATCAAAATGAAATCGAAAAATTGTGTCGGCGTAATCTATGGACAGGTTCACGACTCATGTTTCACTATACAACTCATACATCAGGGTTTTGTGGATTGCAATTGAAATCTAGAGGTTGCTTTTATGACACCTTTTAATGGGTTGTGTAAGATTTTATGGCCTGTGAGTGGTTTCATTTGATGACTTTTCAGATCCTCTCATTGTTTTGATCCTCAGGGAACGAACATACTCTACGCCTTGTGGATCAATCTATGACTTGTCATCTTCCCTCGTAGAGTTTAACTCAAAGATTTTCCCTTTACTAGAAATTGATATGAGACGACATCTACGTCTAGTGAACCTTTCCACTACTCGTAAAGAATTCTGTGGATCATCAAATTATATTGTTTCTGTCCACTTTATCCAAAAATCATGTCAACACTAAAATCCTGCAAAACAAACATAAAATACAATCAAACCTACTAATATCAATTTGAGAACACAAAAAATTCCAAGTTTTAAGCATAAAAAGTGTTTCATTTCAGCAACACATCAACACCCTCAACTTAAAATTGTTGTTTGTCCTCAAGCGACAGACTTAATCTAGAATAGCAGTACAGAGACATACAGACCTCAACCTAATGGCACAAACTTTATCAAAATCTAACACGGATACCAACACCCCTTTTCAAATACACATCACATAGCTATCCAACAAACCAATGCAGACTAATACATCCAACAGTGCAACTATGATAAGCTATGCAACTATAAATAAGAAACAATCGCTGACTTAGTCAAATATCAACAACGCAATGCAAGTGCCCTCACAAAAAGAAGTCTCACTCCTCATTAAGAATGATATTTTCAACTTCAGTACTTGGGACAATACTAAAACATTCACTCTCACAAATGACATTCAAATATTGTGACCAATACCATAGGCTTGCCCCCATACTCACGACTGACACCTTCAACTAGTTGGACTAGGATCACTTTATGACTTTCTAGGCTTGTAACGCAGGCTCATGGGCCTTTGGTATGATACTTTAGGAACATAGTGACTAATGAGCCTCCTTTGTCATTGCATTTTTCTATATTTTTGCCCTGCCAATCCACATTTTCTTTTATTCCCTCTTTGTTTCCAATTTCAAACCTTTTAGGGTGCCTTAGACTCAATTTTTGCACAATGCCTTTATTTTTCACAATTGTTTTCTATCTAGCACACTGATTAGGCACTACTTTAATTTTTCTTCTTATAACCCTTTTTTCTCCCTTTTTTGCATCACTTGTTTCTCCCTTCATTTCATGACCTTTCGTCTCACCAGCCACCCTTAACTTAAGGCTTTTGGCCTAAATTAAGATGCACAAATCCATCCTCAAAACAAGGGACACTTTTGGCAGCCACCCTCAACTTAGGCTTTTGGCCTCAATCGAAGTGCACAATGTTCAAGGAAGGACCAGGGGCAAGTTTTGGACTTATCATTTATCAAGGCATGGTTACTTGGGCATTTACAAAGAAAGAAGTCAATTTTAGGCTCAAACACAGGTATCAAGGGATATATAAAACATTTGGTTAGTTATTTTAGGCTAAGTGGACTTGTTAAGAATAACGACCTAAGATCCTTTCCTAACCAACTAATTTACAACATAAGTCAGAGTAACAGGGCAAGTTCTGAATTGAAACACAGTACTGAATCATGCAATTAAGCTTACTCACATATGGCACTGCTCACAGGTTAATGCAGACTGTCATATCATGCTTTTTATCATAATTTAGCCAAACTTATCAGAACAAGCACTGTCAAATAACTAATCATGTAAGGTTGCTATAAAAACTAGCTAATCACAAAATTTAGTGGGTATCATTTTTTCAACAAAAACATAACTATGCCATAGAAATAAAGTATTGTATGCTATAATACTACCTAAACATCCTAAACATGTCGGTTCAACAGAAAAATAAATATATGTAGGAAAAAGGAATATAGGCAAGAAAACCCTTTGGATAAAAAATTAGGATAGTTATAGGCCAAGACTACTCAAACTTCACTGATGCATATAACTACACACACCCCATCAAAAAAGTTGCACATTGTGCTCAATATGCACAAAATATCAAAAGTAAAGAACTGGGGTCAAAAGGACATACTTGGGCACCTAAGCGCCTCACTTAGTCTGTGACTATCCACCCTTCACATAACTAGTGGACTCCTTGCTTATAGGAGCGTACCCTAAGGGTCCAGCACCCCTCACTCTCTTAAACTCGCGAGCTAGATGTATCTCCTTATCTTGACTTGATCTCGCATAGGAAATCTCTAGTTCATATTCCTTTATCAACCCCGTCTTAAAATGCACAACATCAACATCATCTGTGTTGGGCCACTTCCTAAGGAAAGGTAGTGATTTCTTCTTTGGAGTGAACAAGTTGACCACTGCCTCAATCGACACGATCGCTGGGATATCAAGTGGGGCAGCCAGTGTTGCACTCATCTGGGCCTAGAGCTGCTGAATCTCTATCTGGATAGTCATCAAGTTAATGAGACTCGTTGTATTGAGGCTCTGTTGGACCCGCCTCTCAAAAGCATCTATGCGGGCATCCACGATAGTGAGTCTCTCCTAGATAGCAGCAATCCTATATATGACTCTCGACCTCAGAAATAACCTACGGACCTAGGGCCTCAACTATTTTAGCAACTAAGCCATTTGTGACTCAATGCGAGCTTGTCGCTGCACTGGGGCCTGAAGTGATGCCAATGATATGAAAGTCATGCCTGTGGGTGCTGGAGAAAGTGATGTGGCTGCTAGGGGAGGATTATCAGTAGTGGACCCTCTCTCTACATTTGTACTAGCTTGTGGAGGCCCTTGGGTGGTCGGTGCAGCAACAACAGTAGTGGAAGGCTCAGGCGGTGGCAATAGGGCGAACGTCTCGGGCATAGGTGGTGGTGGTCTCGGTGCCTTCTGGAGTACAACTGGATTATCATCAGCCTTGATCAGGCTGGCATCTAATGTCCTCTAAACCTTCACTTTCACGTCCACGTGGTGAAGGATCTCTACCCTCGCTGTTGGATATAACTAACAGATAAGGCAAGGGAAAGGGATAGTCGTAGACCTCTTCAGGGTGGCCTCGTGAATTTTCTCTGCAATTAGCATGTCCCAATAAATGTCATAGCCATCCAGGATGCTAGCTACCAATACTACACAATAGGTGTCAAAGTGTTATCTGCTAATGTCGGCCAAATCCATGAATGTACTATCTCCTACTAGAACGTGGTGGGGAAGCTGATGGAAGCCTTTACTATCGACTTCGCTGACGTGTTAAACTATGTAGGGTCGGGCCCCTCTGCTGTGATATAGTCAGTGACCTATCTCATTAATGAAAGTCTGCGATTTGGGTCCCTCATCACACCCTAGTCACGAATTTTCCCCACTCTCCTATTGAACTTTGATGTAGATCTCGAGGCTGTGTACTTGGGTCAAAAAAGCATCCGACTGATGGTCTTCTGGGAGATGTCTACTCACCGTCCTCTCACCATAACATTTTTTAGTCTGGGCTGGGCAAGAGGTTTTTTCCCCTTGGTAAGAGTGCTAAGAATAATGGTTGCATAGGCGGTGAAGAACTCACGTACCATCACTAGTGAGTACCTATCAGAGGGCTCTACCAACCACTGGAGA
Organism: Solanum aculeatissimum; assembly: GCA_038996855.1. NCBI lineage: Eukaryota > Viridiplantae > Streptophyta > Magnoliopsida > Solanales > Solanaceae > Solanum > Solanum aculeatissimum. The sequence continues at coordinate 18,521 of JBCEWC010005316.1, forward strand.
CTGTAACGTGCAATGGTGTCCTCAAGACCTAGGACACTGTCGAGTCCTGTGCCGATGACTCGTGGCTCCCTGAATATGGAATGAGCAGGCAAACCCTTCTCATTATTTTGAATATCCTCTGCAAATATATCCCACACACCCTCTATACACCACCTGCTATCTCGTGTATCTGGTGATGGTACTTGTGTCAGAGGGGGTGAAGAAGAGGCAGAGTCTGATCCCTCTTTAGATTCTGAATCGGACCCCCTCTCGGAGGAGGTCATCTAAACTGAACTACTGGCCATGTTACTTCCCTCATCAGACTGGGGAGGATGGACCATTATGGCCTGAGACTGGGCCTGTCTGGTGGTGGCTCAAGTTTGTCATTACTCGATGTCCGAGTCAGGCTAGATGCCAAGCTCCTAGATTTAGCCACTCATCTCGGGAGCCTCTGAGTTTGTAGGCTCATCCCACAGGCGGTTCGTCATGGAATTGATCTCATCCTTTCTCTGTCGGGGAGCTATAGCACCTGCAAAACACACATTCATACACTGGTTAGCTTAATGAATTAAAATTGAAAGAAAAAATCATAACTGGACTGGGAAAGCATGGGTCTAAGAGTCCCCTTTTATGAGCCGTAGAAGGATTGCGTCTGTGAGACCAAGTATTAATTGTAGAATATTCTAGGGGTCATGAACTAAGTTGTAGAAGTGATTCCAGATTAGATTTTCAGAGGTGGAACTCAATGAGACTAATCTACGAGTCATGGAAAGTTATACGACTCGTAAAAGGTCTCGTCTGATGGCATCTCAGAAATTTAAGGTTCTGGGAAATCGCTATGAGGGGTAAGTATGGCTTGTGGGCTACTCCACGGGCGGTAAAAAACCCTCGTGGGTTGACTTCTAGATTCTAAATTTCCTAAGTCTATCACATGAGTTCCACAATAACCATTTTCTACTTATTTAAACAACATCGAAGCAACACCCCCTACATGATTTAGCAGAACATTGTCCAAATGCATTATATTCAAAATAACCTTATCAACAGTGATTTAGATGCAATCCTAATGGTCCGACCCTAGTTCAAAAGTTTTAGCAACAACAACAATTTCAAGTAACCACATGATATGTTTTCAATCAATTCGATTCATTTTGATGGCATACACATCATTTGAACATATAATTGGCTACCCAAACATTTTCCAGTAACCTAGTTCAATACTAACCTAGGTAGTCAAATCGAATTCATGAGTGACCACTGGAGTTAGAACTAAACTAATCTAATCTAATCACATGGTATAAACTCTCAACTCTTATCAAGAATCAACTAAGATTGACATGTCACTCGATAATTTTGGTCTTTAGGGACCGAAAACTTATTGAAATTGATGTAGACTTTGTTGAAATTGAAGAGGGGAGAAGAGAAAGGCCAAAACCCTAGGTGGTGGGTCACTGGAAAAGTGGTCATAAAGCGGTGAGGGTGCCGGAGTTTATGGTTGGACCGATGTGGGGAAGGAAGGGTTAGGGTTAATTGTGGAAGTTAAAGTGTGAAAATGGGGTCAAATTAATTTTGACCCCGTATATAAGCATTCCAGGTCAGATTTTAAAATGACTGGTTCTGGCCTCGTAAAACCCCAATTACGGGCCGTGGAATATTCTATGACTCCTAGATCATGGTCTCATGTGAGCCAGGGACACTAACTACAGACCTGTAATCTACGATCCCTTGTATGAGTCTTGTAATGAAACATGACTCATAAGAAGGTTTCGTAGAATACCTTTGACAGTTAGTCAAAAAATAGAAAACTTACCTGGGGTCCATGAGCCCCATTTACGACCCATATTTTAATCTACAGATCATAAAGTTGGCTCATGGACTGGAGTGCATAAAATTTTGCTTACTGGAAAGTTTTATGAGCTGGTATTTGAGTCATATAATGAAGAACGACTTGTATAATCAGTCGTAGAATCTCCCTTTCAACCCAAAATAGTTGGCTTGGTCTCACACCTGCTAAACCTACATAGACACACTATTACACTATATGTCACCCATCCAAAGTCCAAATATTACAATCAAATTACTAAAAAATAAAATCTACCTAACAATCTAAGAACTAAAAGTCAAATAAAACCACCCTATTACATAAAATAACTTGGATGTCTTGATTACTCAGACTTTATCAATCACTCACATTTCTATCTTTAACTCATCTAGCCTCTTCATTAACTGACATACGTTGAAGACAACATCTTCGTCATTAAATTTGAACTTGAGTTGGCCAGATTCCATGTCCACTAGGGCTCTCCCAATGGCTAGGAAAGGCCTTCCCAAGATGACTGGGACTTCAAAGTCGACCTCGCAGTCTACAATCACAAACTCTGCGGGAAATATGAATTTGTCCACTTTTACAAGGACATCATATAGTATCCCCATAGGCTTCTTCACCATTCGGTTAGCCATCAACAGTCTCATGCTCGTCGGGGTAGGGGCTGCCTAACCAAGTTTCTTGAAGATCACAAGGGGAATCAAATTTATGTTAGCGCCGAGATAACATAATGCCCTTGAGAAATCCATAACACCTATGGTGCAGGGAATGATAAATGCAATGGGTCTTCTCATTTCTGCACCAAGGACCTAGTTGAAATCACACAGCAGTGTTGGAGCTTTTGTGAGAGCTCCTGGCTCACAGTACGCTTCTTTGTAACTAGATCCTTCATAAACTTTGTGTACCCAGGCATCTTCTCCAATGCCTTAATCAATGGGATATTTATAAAGAGCTACTTAAACATAAAGAGAAAGTCTTTAGACTTACCTTCCTCCTCGTTTTTCTTTAGTCTTTGAGGGAAAGGAGGAGGAGGACGGAGAACGGGTCTCAACTATTTTGGCACTGCGTTGCTTTTCTCATTCTCAACACAATCATCTCTGGTCTCAGTCTATCTGTTCATAACACTCTCATCACGAACATCTCCATCATCTAATGGCATTGAAGGATCAATGGTCTGTTTCCCACTACAAGTTGTGATTGCCATACGTTGCCCATTGTTTTTGGGATTTTGCACTGTGTTACTGGGTAGCGTTCCTTTCTACAATTGGCTTAACTGAGTCGATATCTGGCTGAACCGTTACTCCAATTGCTTAATTGCCACAAAGTGAGACTCGATCTTATGATTAATGATGGAGATGTCAGACTTCATCCCCTTTAGTATCTTATCTTGTGCATCAACTTTCTCCAACAACCGATCAAACATCTCCTCGATGTGAGAGGATCCAACTCCAGAATCCCAATTGTGTGGTGGAATATACAGATCACTTATGAAGCCATCTCTATGAACCCACTCAGCATCTCTATCTAGTCCTGTATTCCTATCATAATAGCCTCCTCTATTGTTGTATCTGAAGGCGCCATCTCTCCCAAAGTTCTGACCTTGGTTTCCTTGACCTTGGCGCCAATAGTCCTGATTGGACCCTTAGGTGTTGGTCCATAAACTCGCCATCTGATCAGCAACAAAACACGTATCCTTCTCATAATAAGGCTCCTTATACATAGGAGCATATAGAGGTTGATGAACTATGATATTTACTCGTTCCAGATTCTACTTCACTAAGAGCTTTATATTAGTATTAATCTGTGCAAGTTCCAGCATCACTTCCTCAGTAGCCTGTGTTTGTGCTGGAATGGTACTAACTAAGAATGAACTCGTCGTAGTAGACTTTTCCCTCATACCCCATGCATAGTTTGTCTTGACCACCCTCTCAATTCTCTAAGAAACCTCCTGGAATAGGCAATCTATAAATGATCCCCCCATAATAGTATCAACAACTACTTGGCCATTTTCATCAAGAGCTTTATAGAAGATCTCAACCAGAATGTCTTCAACAATCTTGTGGTGAGGGACACATCTCAAACACTTAGTGAACCTCTCCCACATAGCACCGACTGAATCACCAGGTATCTGCTCAAAGGTGTTAATCTCATACTTCAACTTTACCTTCTTCAAGATGGGAAAGAACCTTTCCAAAAAAGTTGTCTGCAATTCTGCCCAAATGGTGATCGCACTCTGTAGGAGCTCAGATAACCATAACGTTGCATTACCTTTAAGAGAAAGTGGGAAAACACAGAGCCCTACGACATCCATGGACAGATTTTGGTTCTCCATCATGCTCTTACAGATAAACATAATGTTGTGTAGATAGTTATGTGGATCCTCTGATGGTAGGCCAGCAAACAACCTGCGATTCTACAGTATTTGGAGCAATCCTCTCAAAACAGCGAACTTTATGTAATCCGGTAGTGGGGGTAACGCAATAGCTCCCGTAATGTCCATTGCTATACGGTTAAGTTGATATTGGTTCCATTGATTTATTATGGCTTGCAGACCTTGTGGTGGTAAAGGTGGATCGTTAGCTCCGTTGTTCGGGTTAAGCGCTGCGTTTACTGCCTTATTTACAACATTGTTTATGTTGTCTTGGGCTATCTTCCTTAGTGTTCTTTGGATCTCTAGATCAAATAAAGTCGAGGGATTTCCTGGACTATGAGAGTTATGCATACACTACACCGGCACATAAAAACAAAAATAATAAAATGTAAAATTAGGGAAATAAGGTTTAATCCCAAAATATTACTTGAATTAACCAAGTCTAGTCGTATTCCCCATCAATGGCGCCAAAATACTTGATGTCATTCAAGTCACACCTCTTTTTTAAGGTAACACGATTGCGTTCAAGTAATTAACCTAACTGAGGTTAGGGTTGATCCCCTAGGGAATACGGTAGACTCAAGAATTAATTCAATGTAAGTTGGGAATGATAACCTATTTATCTCCCAGGAAAGGGGGTTTTTGTAAAGAAAAATTAACTAAACTAGATGAATGCAGGTGATGAAAAATCAGTAGAAGAGCTAATTAGGGTGATGTGTTCCCCATGAAGCCCTAACTTGGTATTATTGGATAAACGCAACCTTTTCCAGTGTGTAGGTGTAGGACAGTAAGTTAGGTTCACATAAACCTTTGATCTAGCGAATAGGTAAATTTCATCCTGGAACTTGATCCATCTCCATGATGTGGCATTACTAACCCTTACTTTTATCCCAGTAGATCCTCCCCTTGATCCGATTCGATTGTTCAGTTGATTAGATGAGAACATCTCAATCAAATCATGTTAATTATCCTTTTTTCTATTCATCACTTCTTTGATTTGGCAAGTAACACTAGATGAGTTCTAATGTAGGCCTCCATTAAAAATAGTTAAAGTGAAGAGGATTAATTAATACTACCTAACACACCTTCCAAGAATTACACAATATTCGATTTTACCTTGTTAGTTCCTCATGGTTCCCACAACCCTGGTTGTTGATTTAGCTATGCATGATTAGTATAAATGCAGAAATTATGAAGTAGAGTAACATAATTGAGCACTTACACAGATGAATTAAGAATATGAAATCCAACTCTTCAATTAGAATCACAAGGTTGAATAAAGAACACACACTAATGTTTTTCCTCTCAAAATATGATAAATCCTAAGTGTATCCTCTAAAACCTTGTTCAAACTTCATGACTGCTGGGAACGTTTTGAAAAATAACCTAAAAACCTATTTATAATGTGTGAAATACAAAATCAAAATGAAATAGGAAAACTATGTCGGCGCCATCTATGACATGTTCATGACTCGTGCTTTACTATATGGCTCGTACATCAGGATTTCGTAGATTGCAACTAAATTCTGGAGGTTACTTCTATGAGACCTTTCTAGTAAGATTATGTGGCCCGTGAGGGTTTCATCTGATGACTTTTAGAGATTCTCCATTTTTTGATCCTAAGGGCATGAACATACTCTACGACTCATGGATCAGTCTATGACTTGTCTACTTTCCTCGTAGAGTTTAACTCAAAGATTCACCCTTCACTAGAAATTGATACGAGACCACATTTATGGCCGGTGAACCTTTCCACGACCCGTAAAGGGTTCTGTAGATCATCAAATTCTACAGTTTCAACCCACTTTGTCTAAAAATCATGCCAACACTAAAATCCTACAAAAGAAACACAAAACACAATCAAACCTACTAACATTGCTTTGAGAAAATACAAAATTCCAAGTTTTAAGCATCAAAAGTGTTACATTTCTGCAGCACATCAATGTCCATTAAAATAGTTCACTAACCCCCAAGTTTCACAAGCATACACAACTCCACAGTTATTCTACAAGTAAAGGAAGCACAATGTTTTCAATTATCCAATCCGAAATCCAATACTCAAGGCCTACAACTGTATAATTCTATCCCATTTCATGTCACAATCACCCAACATATTCACACAGGATAATATAAGGTTCAATCATACTTAACAAAAGGTTAGAAGTCTACTTGTCTTAAATAAAGTCTCGAATCAAGTCAAATCCAAGATTGGGGAGAAAAGTCCGCGAATGCGGAGTACAAATCATGCTCTAGATATCAACAATTGCAAGACATCACAAAATCACATAATGGACCCGCGGGATTTTTTCAGAACCTCATGAACACAAACCAAACATGGAACCACAACCATTCGAAAAAGTCACAACCCTTCGTAAAAGTTACAAATTTTTTAAAAAGTCACAACCCCCTCAAAAGTCACAACCCTTTGGAAAAGTCACAACCCATCGGAAAAGTCACAACCTTTCAAAAAAAGTCACAGACCATCAAAAAATCACAACTCTTTAAAAAAGTCAAAATTTTTCGAAAAAGTCACAACTCCTTCAAAAAGTCATATCC
>JBCEWC010005317.1:0-25238 GCA_038996855.1 Solanum aculeatissimum
TAGTATGTTAAGTGGTTTACTCGGCCTATGGTGGTATCGAGTGCCAGTCATTCCTCCACATCTTTTGGGGCGTGACATAGTGTAGAATTTATTTTAATCGTAAATACCCCTTGTTATGTTTATTTTCTATTTTTCTGTTTATGGGAGATATTAGAGTATATCATTTAATTTTTAGAAGTGTGCTAATCCAGAGTCTACCGTATTCCTCGAGGGAACAATCCTAACCCATGTTAGAATAAATACTTAAGGACGACTGCTTCAAAACCTCCTAGTAGGGGTGTGTGCTAAGCATAAGCGCGGAGTCAAGAGCTAGTTTGAAAAGTTCAAATCATACCTTTTGGGGGTCAAAGTCATTGTGCATACCAACCATTCTGTATTACAGTACTTGATGGCAAATAAAGACACAAAATTGAGATTCAATCGATGTTTACTTCTTCTTCAAGAATTTGATTTTGAGGTGATTGACAGAAACGGGACAAAAAATTAGGTTGCAAACTACCTATCCAGGCTTGAGGGCGAGTCCATGGCAAAGTTCAATGATGGGGTGAAAATTGATAATTCATTCCCTGATGAGAGAGTGTTGGCAGCATCTCATGGTTTGATACCATGGTTTGCATATTTTGCAAACTACCTTGTTAGTGATGTTGTTCCACTAGATTTGACTTCTCACCAGCACCGTAAGTTTATTTCTGATGTGAGGAAGTTTTTCTGGGATGATCCATTTTATTTTGTGTCTACACAGATGTAATTATTCATTACTGTATTCTCGAGGTTAGATGACGAGCATTTTGGAAGTTGTCATTCATCATTAGTCAATGGGCATTATAGTGGAGTCAAAACAGAACATAGGATCTTACAATATGGCTAATACTAGCCAACTATCCACCACGATACCCATGACTATGCTAAAGCTTGTGATAAGAGCTAAAGAGAAGGTGGTGTTTCCCAAAAGCATTAGCTCCCACTAAACCCCACTATGGTAATTGAGTTATTTGATGTTTGAGGCATAGACTTAATGGGACCATTCGTCAGTTCTTATGGGAACAAGTATATCTTGGTTATTGTTGACTATGTCTCTAAATGGGTGGAAGCAGTTGTGCTTCCTAACAATGAAGGAAAAAGTGTCATGACATTTCTCAAGAGAAATATTTTCTCTCGAATTGGCACTCCTCGAGCGATTATCAGCGATGGAGGCTCCCATTTTTGCAATAGGTTGTTCAGAGCTCTTCTTAAAAAATATGGGGTGAAGCATAGAGTGGTAATACCTTACCATCCACAGAAACGTAGGTAGGTAGAAGTGTCTAATAGGTAGATTAAAAAGATCCTATCCAAGACTGTGAATGCAAATCAGATAGATTGATCGCAAAAGCTTGATGATGCATTATGAGCATACCGGACATCATTCAAAACTCTCACAGGTATGTCTCCATACCAACTCATCTTTAGTAAAGCGTTCCACTTACCTATCGAGCTCAGGCATAAGGCGATGTGGGCTCTCAAAAAGTTGAATCTAGACTGGGATGATGCGGCAAACTCAAGGTTGAGCCAAATTAACAAACTTGATGAGTTTCATTTGAGGGCATATGAGAGCTCAGCCCTGTACAAGCAAAGGATAAAGTTGTAGCATGATCGTCGCATTGAGCATCACCAGTTTCCACTAGGAGACTTGGTTCTATTATATAACTCCAGGTTGAAGTTATTTCCTAGAAAGCTCAAGTACAGATGGTTGGGTCCATTTAAAGTGACAAATGCTTTCGACCATGGGGCTGTTGAGTTGGAAAAAAAATGGCACGAGGTTTAAAGTAAATGGTCAAAGAATCAAACAATACCTTGGCAATACTTAGGAAGTGCAGATAGTGAAAGCATGGGCTCTTGGTGAAGTTTGAGTAACCAAGTGGTCTATGTCGTACCGAATACTAAATCAGGCGCTACTTGGAAAGCAACCCAAGTACACCGGCTCTTAGGCGCCCAAGTATGCTTGTTTTAACCCCTATGCTTTAATTTGGCTTTATTTTATTGCATTGAGGACAATAAAAATGATTTTCATTGGGGTGTGGGTAGTTATAGGCTTCAGTGAAGTCTATGTAACCAAGGCCAATAACTATCCCAATTTTTGAGTTTGTGGGCATGTTTAGGTTGTATAAGTAGTATTAGTAGCATATTGTACAGATATATGTGGCATATGTTAGTTTTGTGAAAATGATACCTCCTCAGTTTTTTTTGTGATGTGTTGTTAGGTAGTTTGATGACAACCAAGTACAAATTAGTGTTTAATAGTGTTTGTTCTGACAAATTAGGCTTAAATTTAATAAACTGCATGATCTTAGAGTTTAGGCTTAAATGTAATAAACAGCATGATCTTAGAGTTTACATTGACAGTGTATTCAGTGTCATATGTGTGTGAGCATTATTGCATGATTCTTATACTGTGTTTCAATCCAAAACTTGCCCTATTACTTTCACTGAGATTGTAGGTTAGTTGGTTAGGAAAGGATCTTAGGCCATTGTTCATATTAGTTCACTTAGCCTAAATTGACCAACCAAAGTGCATTGTGCATCCCTTGTTCCTAATGTTTGAGCCTTACATGTACTCATTTTTTGTAAATACCTGAGTACCCAAATCTTTTTGTCTTTGAAATCTTGAAATTGACCATAGTCCTTCCTTGAATATTGTGTACCTCGACTAAGGCTAAAAGCCTAAGTTGAGGGTGGTTACTCAGAGAAAAAAGTGTGCTAGTTCAAAGGTTGGATATTGTGCACCTCAACTCAGGCCAAAAGCCTAAGTTGAGGGTGGCTGCTGCAAATGAATCACACCAAAACGGAAAAGGAAGCATAGGAATGTAATGGAAAAGGGTAAAATATGAATTGGGTGCGCGAAAAATCGATAGATACCCAGATTATGAGCTAACAAGGAAAAAAGTGTGTAAAATGCAAGGCAGTGAGCTTAAAATAAGAATAAGGCACCTGAAATTGTTTAAAATAAGAAAAAGGAAGAGTAAGGCAAAAGTCAGTGTTGTGTCACAACCCGAGAGTAGGGCCTAAGCGTTACATGGTGAATAAGAACCTGAGAGTCCTCAAACAAGCCTCTTAGCATCATTTTACACATCATTGGTTCGGAAGTGCATAATTAAACAAGTAACAATAATTCTAAGGGATTACGGGGTTTTGGACTCAAGCTATGGGGATTTCATGGAGGAAGGGATTTGCATGAATCACATAGCACATAACAAATACGTTCTAAGGGGCAGGTAAGTATGACTCACGTTATGGGAACAAGAAGGGGCTTGGGGCTTTCCACATAATCACATTCTCATTAAACATATCATAATAGCATAAGCATAATTATCATATCCATACATAATACTTAACCATAGCATCTCAAGTATACACATAACATACTCGTACGAAAAACTCCATAGTGCCCAACAATGCTTCTAGTCTAGATTAAGGCGAGGTCAAAGATATGTCCCGGGCTCACCCTCAAAGTAAAGACATAAACAACATAACATAAGAGATAGATAGAAGGTGGATGTTATCCCTGCAACAAAGGACTCATGATAATGATACTCAAAGATCCAAGTTAGTCATCAAGAGGAGGATAGATATAGTCTCTGGTCCCTATATGGCTAGATCATACAAGAAAAAGAGTATGTGTTAGTACGTTTGAATGTACTAAGTATACGGGCATGCAACACATATGACATGAACAACCTATAAACCAAATATTAGATGACAAGGTCACATATATAGAAAGAAGAATATAAGAAAGGACAAAATATCGATATGCCATGAAATCCACGATGCATGAATGCTTAGTCATATAAACATAATGGGGATTGGACCTCAAGCGACATAACACGAAGTGAGCTATAACTTGAAACTCCGTCTTCTACCCTACAATGGATAAAGAGGTGACCTACTTGCCAAAGGTAGATCAATTCTTAACATAATCATCTCATAAGAGGCATAAACATGAACCGATGTTTGGCACATAGTTTGATGGAAAGGAGTATGGACCCTTAGAGATAGTCTACCCCGCTTCTAATCCCTCAGTGCTAAGGCTTCATCCCACAAGAATATGTATACATATACATGCTTTTGAAAAGGGAATAAGTACATTGAAATCATAACCATGCATAATTGAGCTTAAAGTCCAAATCACTTTCTTTACTTTCATGCATACGTGACTAAAAAGTCAAATCATTCTTCATGACATACTTTCATACATAGGAATAGATCCATTCTTTTACGTAGGTATGAGAAAGAAGTATGGACCCTTGGAGATAGTCCACCCCGCCTCCAACCTCAATCCTATGCTCCTTTAAATATATACATATGGTGTAAATACCAATCCTTTGCTCAAAGAGCCATATCATAGACATAATGTGATCACAACCTTGTCATACCCATTCATTGCTTGAATACATATTCATAAACATAATTGGGACTTATCCCACATTAAAATTTCATAAAATTCATGCTCATAAATACAAATGTCATGAATAACATGGGTAATGGCGATCAACGATTAAATCATCATAATAAGGTAGATTCATTCTTAAATCATAATGAAATCCACAATTAAAAACATAATTCATACTACCCATGCCTGAATTGAAAAATTAAAGGGGCATGCATAATTGAATCTTCATAATCTCAATGTAATCCATGATAATTGAACTTAAATCACTTTAAAATTATCAAATAAGTACAACCCACACTTCAATTTAATCAAATCAACAATGAATTTAAAGAACCATATTTAAAGTAAGCTTAAATTTCATAAAATCAAGTGTAAAAGAGTTTTGGAGTCTTCATGGTTGAGAGATGACCATGCATCAATCCTACATACCTTGATTAACCAGAAGCTTTAAAAAGAAAAATGATTGTAGAAGAAGGCCTCTTTGAATTCTAACTTGAACCTTCAACCCACACTTGGAAGAGAGATTTTAGATGAGAGTTTGAATATTCTAAGTGTTTGAAATAAATTTGAATAGGAATGGAGGAGTATAGGCTAAATCATATGTTTAGGAGGGCTTAGGAAGACTAAAGTGACCTTAGGAAATCACAAAAATTACAAATAAATCATTAATGAAACGGAATAAAAATTATTGCCAGGGGACCCGTGAAGTGGTCATATGGTTCGTACAAGGTCATACAGACTGTATACCTGTCCGTGAAGTGATCCTTAAAAAAATATCCAGTAATGAAGTTTCGAGAAGGTAATTCCATACCTAGAAAATTTTCACTCCTACACCCATACAGAGGCCCTCACGGGTCGTGAAGTGACACATGAACTGTGTACTGATCCATGGTACCTCACTTGGCCAAAGTCCAGGTGAGGGATGGCACCACATGCTACCCCACGAGCCCTCCAAGGCATCACGGGCCGTATGGCCTTCTATCTCGATGACACAAGTTCTGGAACGCTAACCTTATACTTAGAATCATTCCTTGGGTTGGGGACATCACAAAACACTTCACCACACCTCATGGGAGTTCAGGCGGGACCTCCACATGGACCATCTAAAGGCTCACAACATGTGTAGCGTCCCGTGGTGCCATGCCTTAGCCAATTTCCAAATTAAATCCCTGTGCAGGAAGCTTTATGAAAAAGGTCATAACTTCTCCATCCAAACTCCGAATCAAGTGAAACCAAGTGAGTTGGAAAGCTAACTCAAAGAGATTCAATTTGATTGGTCATGGACTACCCAGGTATTCTTGGAATAAGAGATATGACCAGTTAAAGTTGACCCTTCTAACGGTTCACATGAAAAGCTTAACCAATGAGACTCTTTTTCCCATGGCTTGATAAATGAGACACATAACAACCATAAACCACACCAACCAAGCTTGAAATCAGTAAACTACGCATCGATAACATTTTCAAAATTTCCAGGTTGTTACATCATCTCCCCCTTGGGTACATTCGTCCTCGAATAAGCTAAAACAAGGCTTGAAAAGCTTGACTTAAACATGAAAAATCTCAACATAAAGACATAATGCATAATTCGTCATTTGAAAATCATAAAGTCATTAAAACTTATGTCAAAACATCATTTAAATCATTTTTGTGCTCATGTATGTATGTCATGTCATAAAACTCAAAAGGTAAAGAATTAGGACTATTTGGAATGGAAAGAACCTAGTACCTTAAACTTGAGTAGATTGGAAGAAATAGGGATATCACCTCATCATATACGACTCTGCTTCCCATGTAGCACCCTTCACACGTTGATTTCTCTAAAGCACTTTAACTGAAGCCACATCCTTGATGTGAAGCCACTTCATTTGCCTATCTAAAATTTCAATTGGTACCTCTTCATAAGTCAAGTCCTCCTCAACCACAACACCCTCCAAAGGAACAATCGATTTGGGGTCACCAACCAACTTCCTCTACATAGACACATGGAACACTGGGTGAATAGAACATATATCCAAGGGAAAATCCAATCTATAAGACACATTATCAATTCACTCCACAACCTCATATAGTCCGACATACCGGGGACATAACTTTCCTTTCTTACCAAAACACATTATATCCTTCATAGGTGAAACCTTCACATAAACCCAATCACCAACATAAAACTCAAGGTCCCTCTTCCTAACATCTGAATAAGATTTTTGGTGACTTTGAGCCGTTCTCAACCTCTCCCTAATCAACTTCACCTTGTTCATAGCCTCAACCACCAAATCCGGTCCTATTAAAGTCATCTCACCTAACTCAAACCATCTCACTAGGGATTTACACCTCCTACTATACAAAGCTTCAAATTGAGTCATATCGATGCTACCATGAAAACTATTATTGTAGGCAAACTCTATAAGCGGTAGATGATCATCCCAATTTCTTTTAAAGTCTAATATGCAAGCCCTCAATATTTCTTCCAAAGTTTGAATCGTCCTCTCGACTTACCCATTGGTTTGAGAATGAAAAGTGTTGCTCAACTTAACCTTAGTGCCAAGTCCTCTTTGAAACGATATCCAAAAGTGATAATAGACATAGGTACTTCATGAAACCTAACCAATTCTCGATTATACTACTTCGCATAATCTTTGGCATCGAAGGTAGTCTTAATTGGTAAAAAGTGAGTTGATTTGATCATCCGATCATTAATGACCCAAATAGAATCAAATTGCCTCTGGATACGGGGAAAACCAACCACAAAATCCATATTCACATCTTCCCACTTCCAAGTAGGAATCTTAATATCTTGAGTTAAGCCACTGAACCTTTGGTGTTCTACCTTTACTTGTTGACACATTAGGCATTCGGATAAAAACTTGGCTATGTCCTTATTCATACCATACAACCAATACACTTCTCTCAAATCCTGATGTATCTTAGTGGATCCTGAATTAATAGAATATTAGGAGTTATGGGTCTCACTCATGATCACCTTTCTAAGACCACCAACATCTGAAACACACAACGATCTTGATATCAGAGTACACTATCTACCCCTTGGGAGAAAACCTCTATCTTCTTTTAAGCAACCAACTTCTTCAACTCAACCAAAGAGGGATCTAAATCTTTTTTGCCTTGACATCAACAATCACAGAAGACTCAGACCCATTTCGAACAAGAATACCACCATCATCGGAGTCAGCCAATCTAATACCCAACCTAAAAAAATGGTGCACATCCTTTACCGACTCCTTCTTCCCTTCATCAACATGAGATACACTACCCATAGATAGCCTACCAAAAGCATCGGTTACAATATTTGTCTTGCCGAGATGATACAAAACACTCATGTCATAGTCTTTAAGTAGCTCCAACCATCTCATTTATCTCAAGTTAAGATCTCTTTGGGTGAACACATATTGCAAACTTTTGTGATCGGTGAAAATATCGATATGGACCCTATATAAGTAGTGTCTCCAAATTTTTAAAGCAAATACTACCGCCGCCAATTAAAGATCATGATTCGAGTAGTTTTGTTCATGCACCTTCAATTATCTCAATGCATAAGCTATCACCTTACCATGTTGCATAAGCACACAACCTAAGCCAATCCGTGAAGCATCACAATATACTACAAACCCATCTAAGCCATTCGGTAGAGTCAAAATAGGAGCCGATGTAAGTCGATCCTTCAAAGCCTAAAAACTCTTCTCACATTCATCCAACCACACAAACTTGGCCTTCTTTTGAGTCAACTTAGTCAATGGGGATGCAATGGATGAAAAACCCTCAAACAAACCTCTGATAATAACCGGCCAACCTAAGAAAACTTTGAATATCAGAAGGAGTCAACGGTCTGGGCTAATTCTTTATTGCTTTAGTCTTCTTGGGATCAATCTTAATACCATCACCGGACACTACGTGACTAAGAAAAGCAACTTCACCCAACAAAAACTCACATTTACTAAACTTGGCAAATAATTGCTTCTCTCCTAAAGTCTGAAGAACCAACCTCAAGTGACCCATGTGCTCTTGCTCACTTCGGACGTAAATTAGGATATCATCAATGAAGACAACCATAAAACTATCGAGTAATGGTTTGAACACCTGATTCATAAGATCCATAAACATAGTTGGAGTATTGGTCAAACCAAATGACATTACCAAAAATTTAAAATGCTATTACCTAGTCTGAAAGGTCATCTTGGGTATATCACACTCCTTTACCTTCAACTGATGATAGCCGAAATAAAAAATCTATCTTTGAGAAATAAGTGGCTCCTTGAAGTTGATCAAATAAGTCATCCATTCTAGGCAATGGGCACTTATTCTTGATTGTTACCTTACTCAATTACCGATAGTCAATACACATACGAAGTGACCTATCCTTCTTCTTCACAAACAAAATAGGAGCACCCCAAGGTGAAATGTTTGGCCTAATAAAGCCTTTCTTTAACAAGTCTTTCAACTGTTCCTTCAACTCCTTTAACTTAGTTGGGACCATCCGATAAGGAGGAATGGAAATAGGTTGAGTATCCGGAAGGAGACCTATGCCAAAATCTACTTCCCTATCAGAAGAAATACCGAGAAATCTTCGAGAAACACATTCGAAAATTCATTAACCACCAATCGACTTAAGAGTAGGTGATTCAGACTCCATATCTCTAACCCTCACAATGTGATAGATGCACCCCTTAGAAATTATTTTCTGAGCTTTGAGATAGGAAATAAATCGACCTTTAATAACAGAGTCGCTACGTTCTCATTCCAAGACAGGCTCATTAGGAATCTGAAATTTAACTTTCTGAGTTCTATATCAATAGAAGCATATGAAGCATGCAACCAATCCATCCCAAGAATAATATCAAACGTCTCAAGCTCTACAAGATCACCAGGAAGGACTTTATGCAAGAATGAAATAGGACAACCCCGATAGACTCTTCGAGTAATAATTGACTCACCCATAGGAGTATAAACTAAGTAGGGCTCCTTCAAAATTTTAGGACTCAAACCAAACTTAACAGCCAACAGAGGTGTCACAAAAGATAAATTTGTACCTAGATCAAGCAAAGCATAAGCATCAAAGTCAAAGATTTTTAACATACCAGTCACCACATTCGGAGTCTCCTCAATTTCCTGACGAGCATGCAAGGCATAGAACCTATTATTTTTGGGAGCATCTCCTGGAGGAACCCTTGATTGGATCTGACCACCTTGAGCTTCTTGGCCTTGACCCTTCTTAGCAACCTTAAGATAGTCAGCAACTCTGTGGCCCACATCACCACACATGTAGCAATAACCTGATCCCCACAAGCACTTCCCAGAATGAACTTTCCCATACTTGTCACATCGAGGAGGTAATGGTCCACCTCAAACATATGCCTTAGGAGAAGGCAGTCTAGCATTGGCAAACCTTGTATTCAAACCTTGGCCCTATTAGAAGCGACCATTTCTACCATCACTCCTAGAGTTAGAAACCCAACATCATACCAGGACCTCTTGGAATCATTCACCCTTCTCTTCTTGAGCTTCTCTCCCTCAATCTGTTCAGCATAAGTCATAAGCTTGGAAATATCTATATCTCGAATAAGCATAGTTGTACGAAACTCCTTCACAACCAAATTTGACACCCCAAAATTAAACTTGTACATCCTTGTACGGGGGTCTGCCACTAGCATAGGAATTTGAGGGAATAGTCCCTCACAGTCATGCCACCTTGATTGAGATTGATAAATTCAGTCATCTTGGCCTCGCTAAGTTCAAGAGGGAAGAAAAGATCCATAAAAGCAAACTTGAACTCTTCCCAATCAACCTTAACAACAGAAACCCTCTCGACCAACCACTGATTATACCACATCTGAGCCACATACTTTAATTGATAGGCAGCTAGTTCAGCTTTCTCTTAAGAACTCACACCCATAAGAGTCAACACCTTAGAGATCTCAACGATAAAGTCTTGGGCATCCTCATCAGCTTTTGAACCAAATAACTTCGGAGGATTCATCTGAGTGAAATCTCTCACCCTTGAGGCTGGAGTGGGACCAAGAGGAGGATTAGTCAATCAAGCTTGGTTGGTCACCACTTGAGCCAACATAGCTACAATTTTGGAATTTAGCAAGAGTCATTTGCTCTCCCATAGGCTCTTGAAGGACTTGTTCCTCATTAAACGGGGCCTATCTGGGGAGAGGGGCGCTTTGTGCTGGCATCTTCTGAAAGATTGACAAGAACACCATTAAAATCAGAAAAACTTACGAAATATTTCATAGCACGATATAAGGAACAATGAAGTGAGATAATTCCTAAAACATCTCCATAGCCTCTCACTCATAGGTATGGTACACAGCACACCCATGATTAAGACTATACTTGACGCGGCATAGTGTAATCCAAGGACCATTTATAAAACTAGTGTTTTGATACCATATTTATCACGACCTGGGAGTAGGGCCTAGGCGTGACATGAAAAATAAGAACCTGAGAGTCCTCAAATAAGCCTCTTAGCATCATTTTACACATTATTAGTTCGGAAGCGCATAATTAAACAAGTAAAAATTAGTTCTAAGGGATTACGGAGCTTTGGACTCAAGCTATGGGGATGTCATGGGGGAAGGGATTTTCATGAATCACATAGCACATAATAAATATCTTCTAAGGGGCTGGTAAGTATGACTCACGCTATGGGGACAAGAAGGGGTTTGGGGCTTTCCACATAAGCACATTCTTATTAAACATACCATAATAGCATAAGCATAATCATCACATTCATACATAATAAGTAACCATAGCATCTCAAGTATACACATAACATACTCGTACGAAGAACTCCATAGTGCTCAACAATGCCTCTAGTCTAGATTAGCCAAGACATGTCCCAAGCTCACCCTTAAAGTAAAGGCATAAACAACATAACATAAAATCTAGATAGAAGGTGGATGTTGTTCCTAGAACAAAGGACTCACCACAATGATACTCAAAGATCCAAGCTAACCATCAAGAGGTAGATAGATGTAGTCTCCAATACCGACATGGTTAGATCACGTAGGCAAAAGAGTATGTGTTAGTACATTTAAATGTACTAAGTATGCGGGCATGCAATGCATATGACATGAACAACCTATAAACCAAATATTAGATGACAAGCGTACATATATAGAAAGAAGAATATAAGAAAGGATACAATATCTATATGCCATGAAATCCATGATGCATGAATGCTTAGTCATGTAAACATAATGGGGATGGGACCTCAACCAACATAAGACGAAGTGAGCTATAACTTGAAACTCCATCGTCTACCCCACAACGGATAAAGAGGTGACCTACTTGTCAAAGGTAGATCTATTCTTAACATAATCATCCCATAAGAGGCATAAACATGCACCTATGTTTGCTACATAGTTTGACAGAAAGGAGTATGGACCCTTAGAGATAGTCCACCCCATCTCCAATCCCTCGGTGCTAAGGCATCATCCCTCAAGAATACGTATACATATACATACTTTTGAAAAGGAAATAAGTACTTTGAAATCATAAACACGCATAATTGGGCTTAAAGGCCAAATCACTTTCTTTGCTTTCATGCATACGTGACTAAAAAGTTAAATCATTCTTCATGACATACTTTCATGCATAAGATTAGCTCCATTCTTTACATAGGTATGAGAAAGGAGTATGGACCCTAGGAGATAGTCCACCCCGCCTCCAAACTCAATCCTATTCTCCTTTAAACATATACATATGATGTAAACATCCATCATTTGCTCAAAGTGCTATATCATAGACGTAGTGTGATCACAACCTTGTCATACTCATTTATTGCTTGAAAACATATTCATAAACATAATTGAGACTTAACCCACATCATAATTTCATAAAATTTCATGCTCATGAATGCAAATGCCATGAATAATGAATGAATAATATGGGTAATAGAGATCAACATTTAAATCATCATAATAAGATAGATTCATTCTTAAATCATAATGAAATCCACAATTAAAAACACAACGCATACTACCCATGCTTGAATTGAAGAATTAAAGGGACATACATATTTGAATCTTAATAATCATAATGTAATCCATGATAATTTAACTTAAATCACTTCAAAATCATCAAATAAGTACAACCCACACTTTAATTTAATTTAATTAATAATAAATTTAAAGACCCATATTTAAAGTAAGCTTAAATTTCATAAAATCAAGTGTAAAAGAGTTTTGGAGTCTTCGTGATTGAAAGAGGACCATGAATCAATCCCACATACCTTTATTAGCTAGAAGCTTTAGAGAGAGAAATGATTGAAAAAGAAGACCTCTTTGAATTCCAACTTGAACCTTCAACCCACATTTGGAAGAGAACTTTTAGATGAGAGAGTTTGAATATTCTAAGTGTTTGAAATGAATTTGAATAGGAATGGAGGAGTATAGGCTAAATCATATGTTTATGAGGGCTTAGGAAGACTAAAATGACCTGAGGAAATCACCAAAATTACAAATAAATCATTAATGAAATGGATTAAAATTTGTTGTCAAGGGTCCCGTGAAGTGGTTATACGGTCCATGCAAGGTAACACAGACCGTATACCCGTCCGTGAAGTGATCCTTAGAAAAATATCCACTGATGAAGTTCTGAGATGGTAATTCCATACTTAGAATATTTTCACTCCTACACCTAACAGGAGGCCTTCACGGGATGTCAAGTGACACACAGATCGTGTAATAGTCCGTGGTATATCACTTGGCTAAAACCCAAGTGAGGGTTGGCACTACATGTTGCCCCATGAGCCATCCAAGGCATCACGGGTTGTATGGCCTTCCATCTCGATGATGCAAATTCTGGAATACTAACCTTATACTTAGAATCATTTCTTGGGTTGGGGACATCACAAAATACTTTACCACGCCTTGTAAGAGGTTAGGCAGGACCTCCACACAGACTGTCTAAAGGCTCACGACCCGTATAGAGACCTGTGGTGTCATGCCTTAGCCAATTTCCAGATTAAATCTCTATGCAAGCAGGTTTACACAAAAGGCCATAACTTCTCCATCCGAACTCTGAATCAAGTAAAACCAAGTGAGTTGGAAATATAACTCAAATAGCTTCAATTTGATAGGTCATGGACCACCTAGTTTTTCTTGTGCTAAGAGATATGACTAGTTAAAGTTGACTCTTCCAACGGTTCTTATGAAAAGCTAACCAATGAGACTCCTTCGCCTCATGGCTTAATGAATGAGACAGATAGAAACCATAAACCACACCAACTAAGCTTGAAATCAGTGAACTACGCATCGATATTATTTTCAAAATTTGTAGGTTATTACATGTTGTTAGGGCGAAAACGTGAAATAACATAGTATTAAGGAAGGCCATTAGTCACTACGTTCCTAAAATGTCATGCCCAAGCCCCCTGAGCCTATGTTACTAGCCTATAAAGTCCTATAATGATCCTAGTCGAAGTAGTCGAAGGTCATAGTCATAAGTATAGGGGAAAGTCTATGGTATTATGCTAGTGTTTGAATATCTTTGTGAGAGTAAGAGTTTTGGTCAGTCCCAAGTATTGAATCCACATTTATTACTCTAAGAGGGATGTAAGACTTCTTTTTGGTAAGGGCACTTGAATTATGCTGTTGATTTTAGACTATCTCAGTGATTGTTGATTTTGAGCATTACCTTTACAGTTGTAGTTGCACTATTGCACTAATTCACATGAGTTTGTCTGATAACTGCCTGATATATGCACTAATGAGTTTGGTTGGGCATTTGAGACTGATTTTGAGATGATGTATGCCATTAGATTTAGGTTTGTGTGTTGCTATATTACTTAGTGTTGATGTACTACCAAAATACAACACTTTTGATTCTTAAAACTTAGTATTTTGTGTGTTCTCAAAGCGATATTAGTAGGTTTAATGTGTTTTTATGTTGAGTTTGCAGGATTTCAGGATTTGGGATGATTTTGGGTGAAGTCTGTAGATTTGTAAGTTTTTGGTGATTTACGAAAGAGTCTATGGGCCATGGTGTACTCCACGAGTCGTAGGTTGATCTCGTGAGTCAGATCTAGTAAAGGGCCAAGTTTTAGAAGTTACATCCACAAGTTATTAGATGAGCCGTAGAATTGTTCATGGGTCATATGTTAGTTCATAGGATGAGGATCAAAGAATATGTTGAATGTTGAAGTGTAAGCAGACGAAGTCAGTCATGGGTCGTAGATTAGATGACGGGTCGTGGACATGATCATACTTAGAGGATCTAGATTTTGAAGGATTTTAGTAAAGTTAATAAATGAAACCCCCTACAGGTCGTAAGTCATAATACGGCTCATAGGAAGGTCTCGTAGGTTGGCACCAGTTTCTAGGGATTGTAGAGTACGAAGCCCAGGTACGGGTTGTGGTTTCATATACGGCCCATAACCTTGTTCGTCTGAGTTGCCAAATCTAATTTTCTATTTTGTTTTGAATTTGTATTTTACTTATTATAAATAGCTTTTTTAGGTTTTTAAAAAAGGGGGCGCGAAGAGACGAGAGGGAGAGATAAAAACACGTGAGAGAACATTGATAACTCAATACTTGTGCTTATTTTGATCTATAACATTGTGATTTCTTGTGAAGATTCGGATTGCTTGTTTTTTAATTCATCATTGTAAGTGTTTAACTATGCTATTCTATAATATGATTTCTTCATCTACAATGATCATGTATAGCAAAAATCATAACTAAGGTTGTGAGAACCATAAAGAACTAACAAAGTAAAATCTGGATAATCTGTAATTCTTGAAAAGTGTGCATGTATGTATTAATTATGCCCTTTGATATGAATATTTTTTATTGGTGGCCAATATTAGAACTTGCCCAAATTCTTATCTACTGGATCAAGTGGTAATGAATGGGAAAAGGGGGTAGTTAACGAGATTCGATGTGATCCCTCTCATTTAATCAACCTGAACTGATCACGAGATGGTTATACTGGGACAAAAGGTAAAGATTAGTAGTGTCACACTGCGGGGATGGATCAAATCATGTAGTAAAATTTGCTTCTCGCCTGGATCAAAGGGTTAGGTGAACTTAACTTACCGTTCTACATGCTACACACTAAATAAAATTACAATTATCTAGATATACTGAGTTAGGAAACCATGGGGAACACAATACCCTAGTTACTTCTTCCACTGATTTCACAACACTTGTACTTGATCGATTGCTCTAGTTTAGGTTTAATTTTTGCATTTTACAACCCCCCCGGGAAATAAGTAGATTAATTTGTTCTAATTTATCATAATTGCTCAAAATCTAACCATATTCCTTGTGGGATTTGACCCTAATTTATTTTAGGTACTATATTTTGATAGCAATCCTTTATCCTCTAATTGGGGGTGTAGTTTGGGCGACATCAGATAGTCATCAAGATTTTGACTATTGCAAGTGTTTCAGATCTAGGGAGATTAGACATGTTATTAGTAGGATGAACAGAGGGAGAGTAATTAGACCCGATGAGATTCTGTTGGATTTTTGGAAGAGCATGGTCAAGGATGGTGTGGAGTGGTTAACTAGGTTGTTTAATGCTATTATGTAGACTACTAAGATGTTCGATGAATGGAGGAGGAGAAAAATGGTTCCATTGTACAAGAATAAGGTTGATATTCAAAACTATAACAATTACAAGGGTATCAATTTGTTAAGCCATACTATAAAGATCTAGGAGAGAGTGGTGGAGATGAGGGTAAGAAAAGGAGTTTCTATTTTAGAGAATCAGTTTGAATTCATGCCAGGGCGATCGATTACTAAAGTAATTCATCTTGTTCAGAGATTAGTAGAGAAATATAGGGAAAGAAAGAGGAACCTTCACATGGTGTTCATTGATCTTGAGAAGGCTTATGAAAAAGTTTTGAGGGATGTCCTATAGAGGTTTTTAGAGGTGAAAGGTGTTCCAATGGTGTATATTAGGGTGATAAATGACATGAATGATGGAGTAAAAACTCGGGTAAGAACGGTGAGAAGATACTTAGAGTATTTTCTTATTGAGATGGGACTTCATCAAGGATCTGTGTTGAGACATTTTCTTTTTGCCTTAGTAATAGATAAGTTGACATGGTCTATTTAGAAAAAGGTTCCATGGTATTTGTTATTTGCAGATGATGTAGTATTGATTAATGAGACTTGAGCTAAAGTTAATTATAGATTGGAGGTTTAGAGACATACTTTGGAATCCAAATGGTTGAAACTGAGCAGGACCAAAATAGAATACTTTGAGTGCAAATTCAATGTTGTGAGGGATGAAACAGACATTGAAGTGAGGCTTGCTACTCAACCTATTCCCAAGAGAGAAAACTTTAAATATCTTGGGTCCATCATCCAGAGTAGTGGTGATATCGAAAATGATATCACACATCATATTGGGGCAGCATGAATAAAATGGAGGCTTGCCTCTGGAGTACTATGTGATAAGAAGGTACCACCTAAACTTAAAGGTATGTTTTACAAAATGATAGTTAGACTGTCTTTGCTATATGGGGTGGAGTGCTGACCAATCAAAAACTCATGTGCTCAGAAAATGTAGGTCATGAAGATGAGAATGTTGAGATGGATGTGTGGACATACTAGGAGGGATAAGATTTGGAATGAGGTCATTCGGGGGAAGTTAGGGGTAGCCCCTGTGGTAGACAAAATAAGAGAAGCAACACTACGATGGTTTGGACATGTGCAGAAAAGAAGTGTTGACACTCTTATTAGGAGGTGCGAGAGATTAAATTTAGGGATTACATAGAGGGGTAGAGATAGACCTAAAATGTAAGGCCCCACATGCTATAAGGTATGGAATATGCAAAGGAAAAGGAAACTTAGAAATTTGTCCAAGTATTAGAGGTTATAAGTAAGAGTTTATATGGGTCATTCTTTGGCTTGTGGAACCTAGGTGCAAATTCCAGTAGCTCAATTTTGGAAGGCCACTAATGTACGAAGGTCCTTAAGGTTCATAGACTCATAACTCTTGCTCATGGAATGAGGGTCAGATTTTGTGAAAAAATAGAAGTTTTTAGAGGTTCAATCTATGGAGATCAGATGGGTCATAGAATTTAATACGGATCGTAAATCTGGTCATGGAATGCGGTTCAGAGGTAAGCTTCTGAGTCTCTAAAATGGCATCAGATGAGACCCTCATCTATGACCCATAGAATGGACCACGACAATAGATTAGGTCTCGTGGTCCTGTCCGATAAGATTTTAAAAGGGGTAGTTTTGACCTTTCTCATTTAATTGATGCCTGTACTATGTTATTTTGCCCTTCAAAAGACCCTTATCAGCCTTCATAACCCTAATCCACTCCATTCCTCTTATTCCAAAAACTTTATGTCCCCAAAACACTCTTAAGCTTTCCCTAAGGTTTCAAGTAAGAAGCTGAAAGCTAGAATTCTGAGTTTCTCATCACTTCTCCAAGGTTTTTTTATCTCCTATCAAGCAAGGTATGTCGGTTTTGATTATGAAAGTCTTTCTTCCACAAGTTCAGTCATTTCTCTCTCATTTACTCTACCAAGTTATGAATAGTCATGGGTATTTTGTGAACTTTGTCATATGATGACATTATTATGTATTTCATGATGGTTCATCCTTATGCATCAGTTTTAAGTGAGATATCATGTAAGATTTATGATTTACATGGGGGTTTGATAATGTCCTAACCAAGTTACAACTATGTTTTGATGAATTTTTTTAATAATGATCAATTGAGTTTACTTTGCTCCCCTCATGCTATTTACTTATGATTTACAGGGTTTTAAACTTATGTGTACATGTTCACCATGAATTGATAAAGAATGCATGCCAAGATTTCTCAAGTAATTAATATTTAACGACAAGATATACATGTTATGCATGTTAAGATTACTAAGAGGGCTAACACGTTCGCCATGAGCTCATACAAACTATGTGAATAATAAGCATGGAGTAACGCCCTAACATGATGAAACAAGTTATGTTTGATGAGCTACTCCAAGTATGATATTATGATGATTTGAGACTATGCATGATACGATTATGATTATGTTATAAGTATTCTGTGGGATTGTGACCTAGCACCGAGAGGACCTTGGTAGTCTCCCGTTGTCCCTAAACTATGTGCCACCATAGCTATGATATTAATTCCCTTTTTGGTCTTGAACCTACCGAAAAGACAATGTCGTACGGTAAGGATGACATGTGAAATTCACCAAAAAGGCTATGTCGTAAGGAAGGGACACTATCCCGAAAAGGCCATCTTGTAAGGATAGTGTTTGGTTTACCCTGACAAAGTATACCACTCCATGTTCGGTGTGGAGTGAACATCAAAATTTCAAGTAGTAACTCGTTTGGTCTTACATGTCGGTTACGGTCCTATACCACCTATGTATGTCATGATTATATGGATTGATGACTTCTCATGCATGAATTCACTAATCATTTGCTATTCACGTCATATTGAGCTTATGTTCATTAAGTATGATTATGCATATTGTTTACCCACAAATTATGTTCTCATGTTGCATTTGTACCCGCATACATTGTACATTCAAACGTACTAATGCATACTCTTTTACCTACATGATCTAACCATGTAGGAACCGAAGCTCACATCCATCATCTTCCTCCTCCACGTGGCTGGATGGTTCAAGTGAATTTTTCTTTCGGTGAGTCCTCCACATCCGGGGACAATATTCATTTACTTTAATGCGTTTATTTAGACTCATCTATTTTGGATACTATCTTTTGAGGGTGAGTCCGGGAGATGTCTTGGCCCCCGTTCTATTCATGATTAGAGGTGTTGTTGGATATGACTATGCTATGTATGTACGAGATTTACTCCTTATGATTATGTAATTATGGAAGAGTTCCCTTAGTCCTTATCCCCTTATGTGCTTGTTATATGATGGTGTTGAGAAGAAAGTCTCAAGTCCCTTAATATTTCCATAGCGTGAGTCATATTTGCCCACCCCGTAGACTTTACTTGTTATGGGATACATGCTAATCCTTTTCCCGATAACATCCCCATAGCTTGAGTCCAAAGTCCCACTTCCCTTAGAACTAATTGTTATTTGTTTCTTGATTGTTTACGCTTTTGCAACCAATGATGTACTATGCATATTTAAAAAGGCTTGTTTGGGGACCCCTTCGAGTTTTCATTCGCCGTGTCACGTCTAGGTCCTAAGCTTGGGCCATGACAGAAAAAGTATTGCAGGGAGGTGATTAGACAGAATATGGTGCAATTTAATATCACCAAGGACATGACTTTAGATAGAAAGGAGTAGAGGGCGCAAACTAGGCTAGAAGGTTAGACGAATAGTAGGGGTAGGAAGATGTTTGACCTTGTGATATAGTAGGTTAGTAGAGGTAGTCGTGTCGTTATATATTGTGTTGTTATTGTCCATCATTTATTTTGTTACTTTTATTGTCTTTATAGATTCTCATTTGCTTTTCACTCTAGTCGTTATTTCATTTGTTACTTTTTCTTTCTCTTTATCAATCTTTACTTCATGCGATTCCATGTAATTTTGCATATCATCTTTTTTAGTTATTTATTCTATATTTATTTTTTCATTAAATGATTTTATTAGTATTCTAATTTGTAAACTAAAATTGAATTCATTGTTGAATAAAGTTATAAACTTATATTTTTTTTCTTTTAAATCATATTTATATATACTATGTTGAAATTTGGCATAAGAGAATTATGTTAAATTTTTTATTTTGAATTTAGAAGTTATGTTATATTTTTAGTTTCATTTGTTTTAGTAGTATTGACTTGATATTTCATATTCCAAACTAGTTATATTTTAGTTAGATTTGATAGATTATCTCTTTGTCAAATATTTTAATAATTTTTACCATGACATTATATTTGTACTATTTAATTTATTTATTTTTGTCAAACATGCATTTTATTATGTTCGTATAAATCTTGTATTTTAGGTTTTATAATTGATTTAATTAAAATATACTAATTTAAAAAATTTAATTAATTTTTTTTATAATATTAGTTAAGAATATATGTTTACTAATCAATATATTTTCAAAAGACAATATATATCTTAAATATTTAATTTAATATTATTTATAAATATTCTTATTTGTCTAATATAAATTTTTAAATTTAGATAATTAATTTTTATTTTTAAAATTTAATATAACTTTGTAATTACACTTGTGTAATAAAACAACACACCTGTAATTGCACAATAATTACACTGTGGTAAAAATAGGTTACAACAATTACTAGGTTGATAATTACTGTCCTAATAATTACATCAATTTCAATGATCATCTAGTATATTCGGGAATCCACCTGATAATTGGAATTGGTGTAATTATTAGGGTAGAAATTATTCGAGTAATTACACAGCCTAATAATCACTATAACCTATTTATTTACAACAATGTAATTATAGTGTAATTACAAGTGTCATGTTTGGTTGCACAAGTGTAATTACAAGTTTATATTAAATTTTAAAAACAAAAGTTATTGATCTAAAATTAAAAATTTATATTAGACAAATAAGGGTATTTATAAATAATATTAAATTAAAAATGTAAGATATGTATTGTCTTTTGATTTCCAGGAAGTTCATCTTGTTCAGAGAATTCTTGAAAGCCGAAAAACTCGTTAAGGTTCCAGCCGTTAATCGTCGCTCGTCTGAAACGCCTCTGAAATTTTAGAAGCCTACGCTCGGCTTTCTACTTTTGTGGTGTGAGCATTCGGTTTCAGCTCGTCGCCGTCACTAGTTCGCTGCACTCGGAAAGGTAATCATTTCGACCTCTTCTTTCTCTTCCTCGTTTGAGTGTGAATGTCTATGTCTGGTTTAACTGCGTTAGGAGTACGTGATGTCGTGTTTGCTGCTGTTAATCGAGAATGAATTTCGAAATCATAGAGTCATGTTTAGACCGTAAAGATTTTGTTTCGATGTCGTTTCGTGCTTACTCTCGCTGTTCATGTCGTTTTGTTGGTTGGAATAGAATTTGTTGTCATGTTCTGGTCATATACTCTTAAGACATTTTCTAGAACCATAGAATCACTCGTCAAGCAGTTAAAGGTTTTGATTTGATTGTGGCTTCCTGTAACTGTGTCCTTGTCGTCGTTTCAGCCGTTTTCAAAGTTTTCTCCTTTTCAGTCAGCAAGCTTTTAAAATGAGTCATTTTCTGCCATTTTAATGTTTTAAAGGCTAAATCTTTGACACGAGTATGAAGTTTTCTGATAAAACAACTTCAAAGCGGTGAGTATTTTGCTGTAAAAAATCTCCCTCATCTCTCGTTTTAACGAGTAAATTGAGACTCTTGTAGTCAATGGCTTTTTCATGTTCCTACTATTCTATCGTTTAGCATATTGTTTCTTGTAATAGCGATTGATTTACCCTTGCCCTGCTGCGACGCAGTGAGATCGTTTGGTTTGGTAAGCTAAAAGCTCGCCTATTGTGGATTTGTTTGGGTTCTTATTTCTTAGCTTACTATAGTGCCTTCTCTATCTGCTCTTTCCAACAAACTGAAGTTTAAATTTGTTTCTCATGTTTCTTTCGTCAAATATCAAGTCTGATAATAAATTTGTATAGATTTTGCTCTTTTCTTTGCATGTATGCCTTCATTGACTCTACCGTGTTATTCATCTTGTTTTGAGTCTTTATCTGGAAAGGATCTGTTAGCTCACTTACCTGTTGATTGGCACATCTATATACTGATTTTCTGCCTGCTTAAGTTTGGATTTTTGTTTTACATTGGATATTATTTAAAAGTAAAGTTTTTGTTGTTTAACTGTTGAAAAGTTAGTCTTGAGATGTTTACTGCTCATGTCCCTTCAGTCTTTTTTTTTCATCTTTATCAACTACCTTGATACGGTTTACTGCTTGATACTTCACTTAATATATCTCCTAGTTTGCGACTATGTGATGATTCCTTAACCTTGGTCAGCATGTGTCGCGTTTTGGTCCATTTTAAAGCTTTTTTTCCAGTCGTGTGGGGTTCCATAATGGTCGTTCTCGTAACTTCACATCTTAACAGTCGCGTCTTTAACGTCAATTTAAATGTCTGATAAAAACAGTTTCAGATTCGTGAATCTGTTATTTTCCTTCATTTCCATTATTGGTTTCAGCACGCGTTTTAACTTACGACCATTCTTTTTATGTCGTTTCTTCGCTTGTTTCATAAATTGTTTCCCTTTAAAACTGGAGGTCTTTCTCTTCGTCCCGATTCTCGCACCCTTGTTTCAATTTGTTATTTTCAAGTATGCCAACAGCTCAAGTTGTTGATCGTCACTTCGTTTTAGTTTTCCTCTAGTCGTGTTTACTTTTCACAAACTTAGTATCAGGCATATACTGGTTGCTTTTTCAATAATCTGAAGTGTCATCATTTGATATTCTAGTAGTTTGGATTTGTGTTCTCGTCGTCTAAATATGGTATTCTCCTATCTCTAATTCGGTCATAAAACAAATTGTCCCTGTGAATGCCTACTGATGGGTTTAGTTTCCTATCTGGTTAAATCAATTTTTTTTCTTCTGGTTCAACATCCCCCAATTTCAAAGTATTGTTACTGTTTTGAATAATATGACCCTGAACGGTTAACTCTTGTTTAAGTTTTGAATTTTTCCATGCACGTTTTGATCTCTAGCATCTTATGTTCACCCCTGTTTAATATGTTGTTAAACTTATACGAAAGAGCTCGTCCTAAGCTTGAGTATTTTAGATGATAGTTTATTCTGAATTCTTGACATGTGTTGATCTCTTCTCATCTAAAGCTTAGCTAATTTCTACTCTAAATGGGTAACATAGATATAAGAATTAGCTTGACTCTCTTTTTGAGACAGAGTCGATAAGTTTTATCTTGTTTATTGTAAAGATATTGCAAGTTCGGTTTAAAAATTGTTTAAACTTTTGCATTTATTGAAGCTTAGCTCCATTTTTGTTTATTCTGATGTTAGAAGAGTGTGAACATCTCTCGCTTCTTTATATCATTATAGTTAGTATATATTTGTCGCTTTTCGCCTAAAGCTCTGCAGTCGCCTAATCTAAGTTCTTCTCTGCGCTTTACTCCATTTCTACACGTTTCTTTAAAGTTTTAAGTGATTAAGAATGTAATCTTAAGTCTTGTGATGAAAATCTTTTCTTCCTAGTATACAAAAATGGTTTCAACGTTTTCTGATAGTCATGTGTTAGTTTAATTCAACTCTAGAGTAAATTGATTCTCATGTGATTTCATTTTCGGGGTGACACTGCATGTTGACCTATACTTCTTAGGTTACACATTGTGTCTTTTTGTACGCTAATATTTTTTTTTCCTGTTAAGTTTTCTTTACTTCAATAAGACCATTGATTGTATGTTTTGAATCTGTTCAACTATGGCATCTTTTGCATTTTTTTGATCCTGTTTAAGTTTATGGGTGCAGAAGTACCTTCTCCATTATTTTTTTTTTATGAAGTTTAAAGCACTACCTATGGTTTGTTTAATATATCCTCTTCTAATCATGCTCAATTTGTCCTATGATTCTAATATGTTCTTATCTGTTGCTATATAATTAATTCAGAGGAGGTGTTTCCTTAAAACTAATTTTTTTCTCTCTTCTTTATTTGGCCGAATGTATTTGGTTAAAGACGTGTTGATTTAGAGCATCGGATTATGTTGTTTAAATTATACGCTCATCTAAGCCTTGGTTCGACCATTGGCGAGTCTTAGTTTGTATTAATTTGTTGATTTCCAGATTATATATCCAATTATATAGTCCATTACTTGTCGGAAGTGAGTTGATGGTCCCCATTTTGAGTTCTTTGTTTGAGTGCGGAAAGTCATGCACTTTTCCATGCTTGAGATACCCATTGATAGTTTGTCCCCCTTATGTTTAGATCTAATTTGTTGCCATATCATGTTACTTTGATTGCTGCGTTATGAGTATTAATTCCTTCCTCTCTTCTATTGCATATGACACCATTTGAGTTCCTTTTGGGACTCTACCCTCGCGTCTCGAGTCATCCTTGAGGTTATAGGGAGCAAGTTGTCGGTGGTGATAGGAGGCAAAAGGAAGTTGATATACAAGAAATATGCAGGAAAAGCAGTGATATACACTAATATATACAAAGTGTATATATCACAGGCCAAAAAGGGCTAAAGGCCCAAACATTGCAGCAGCAACCCTTTATTTCAATGGGCTAAAGGCCCAAAATCTCTTTAACTCTCTTCCTCTACTTTATTTATTTATTTGTATTTATTTGAATGCTAACATTTATTATGTTTGCCTAACTTAATTAAATTCCCAAATGACAAACCATTTTATGTTAATTCTTTACATATTTCACTTATTTAATTATTATTTTTTCGCGAACTTCGAATTATTTCCAAAATGGTCAAATGATTGATTTCCTCTCAAAATTAGTTTGCTTTAGAATTTCAGGTTCCCCCTAAAAAACTTTAATAAAGATTTTTCTCTCAAAATCATTTATATATATATATATACCAGGAACAGAACAATATAGAAAAGACTTATTACGCATATTAGAACAAGTACTTGAATTAGAACAATCTGGTACTATCCAGTATCCCTTAGGACCAGCCCTAGCAGCAGAATTAAGTGAATTAAAACAAGAACTGGTAACGAGTCTGAGTCAGAATAGACAACAACTAGAACAGTTTCATTACGAAAAAAAGGATGTTAGAATATAATTTGGCAAGATTACCTTTAGGATAAAGCTGATTTATTTAAACAACAGTATATGGAAAGTAGTCCGTTCAGAAAGCTAGTAAAATTTAACTATTGGTTATATAATAGAGATAGAGACCAATTAGCTGAACGTATAAAAGAAAGAAATTCGTTAAGAAAATTGTTAAA
>JBCEWC010005318.1:0-25237 GCA_038996855.1 Solanum aculeatissimum
TGTTCAATCTGATCATGTACAACTTTCTGTGGTCCTTCACTCGTAACAACTTTAACATTTTCCTCAAACTAAAACAAGAATATTAGCTGACCACATCAGCAAAATAACCAATAAAAATATTGAAAAGGTCCAAGCATTTATGCAGATCATTATTGGACCACTTGTGTCAAACATTTTACCAAAAAATGGATCAAATGCCTCATAATGATTAACAAACAATAACAACCAACTAAAAACCAACAAATAAATATACTACTCAACTTACATAAAGAAACCAAAATAAAATTACAACAACTTAACACCCAAAAAAAAACCTTAAAAAATATAAAACAAATACAATAACACAACAGAAAGTTATCCAACTTAACACCAAAAAACTGTAGTTTAAAGATTACCAATATTGTCACGAAATTAATATTCACCTGGGTCAATTTTATTTTTTTTAAAATAAAGCACATAGCAAATTACAGGAAATCATTCTCAACAAAAAAAATAAAAAAAATAAATCAAACTGTATGATCTGTTGTTTCTTCATTTGGCAGAGCACTATTGCCACTAGCATCTTCCGAAGAATTCTCTTCCTTTTCATCAAAATTCTAGTATAAAAAAATACACTGAAGTAAAAAAAAAAATTATTTAGAAACACATAAAAAAAACACACAAAAAACATACCTTCTGTAACATCACAGACATAAGCTTTTTTTATTGAATCTTCAATGAAAGATTTCATATCACTGAACTGATTATCAACCTTAGCCTCTAAAGTTGATACTTGTTGACGAACCTGCAACAAATTCGTAGTAAAAAGAAAAAAAATATAATGCGCAAGATATACATTACAGTTTGATGTATAATCAAATACGTACCAAAAAAATCTCTTTTTCAAGCCTCACAATGGCTTCAAACTTGTTAACTTCACACTTGTTAACCCCCTCGATGTCTTCCAAATTTTCAGGATGATGATTGGATGGAGGTGGGGGTAGGGATGGATGTTCAGCATTCCTGTTTTCTCTGGTAAGATTCGGCAAAACCAATTCTTCTGTCCGGATGGCGGACAACTCATCGGGTGTGAATAACATGTTCTTAAACTTGTACTAAGAAATAAAAAAAAATTAGAAAGTAAAATAAAAAACAAATGAATTTTAAAGATTTTAATTGTATATAATACCTGATTCCCAGAGTCTCGGAACATTCCTTTTTTGAAGTGTTCATAAAAAATCTTCCTCTTGGTAATTTTTCAGTTAAACATACGTGGAGTCCGATTAGATTGACGAACTGCAACCGCCCTATCAACTTGGTTACAACATTCGTATAACCAAATTTGTAGCGCCAAAGGGAAACCAAAAAATAATACCCTCTCAGGGTCACCAACCATTTGATTAGATATGCAGTCCATCAGATCGAGGAATGAGAGGTAGGCCCACGGATAATTAACATACTTCCCAGACTCAACCAAAAGAAAATGATCTTCAGGAACGTAGGTATTTTGAGGAGGAGATGAAAGTATAAAAGTACTAATGAAGTAGATGATGCACATATGGAATACATCCTCTGGATCAATTAATGAATCCTCTTTGAATACCCTAATGAAATCATCCTTTGGTACCCCTCTGTTTTTGAGGTTTGGAAAATACTTCTCAATGAGTTTTGAGGGGCCAACAAGATCATGCACAAAATCATCCAGTGTGCCACATTTGAACCCAGTTACGACCTTAAACTCAGCGATACCAAAATGAATAACTGAGCCATTCAAATTAAATGTGAGGATGTCTTTCTGATGACTCGGTACCTCGTGTCTCACCAAAGCCCGTATAAGCTGGGGTTGGACTTTCATACGAGGTAATTCTAGAAGATAACCAAATGGGGACTGTTTGAACATATCAATCATGTTCAATTTATTCAAACGCTCAGTGATCTCACCAAATACATCAAAATTTGTATATGACAGCCATCTAGAAATTTTGAATTTATCCTAATCAAAAGAAAAAAAATAGGAGAACATAAACAAATAAGGTATTGCTTCAATCTGGTATAATTACATCCATGGTTATCACAGGGAGTACAAAAAAAATAAAAAAAATTTGAGCAACAATATTAAAGACTACTAAAAATTGAACATGTTATACATATATTAGACCAAAAAAATACAGAATTACACAGCAAACAAATAAAGTCAAAACAATAATCAATAAACACGTCAGAACTAAAAAAATGTACATGAGTAGCAATTAACCTATACAAAATTTTAATCCACGGAAAAACCAACAAAATGACAAAACAAAAATCAACACACAGATCAAAATCAGAAAAAAAGCATGGAGAGCAATTAATCTACAACTTTTTTTTAAAAAAAAGGGACTGAACCAACACACAGATCAAAATCAGAAAAAAAGCATGGAGAGCAATTAGTCTACAAAATTTAAAAAAAAGGGACTGAAGCAAAAATAGACAGCAAAATGATCAAAAATAAAAAAACTAAAAATTTAGAGACAATCTAACAAACGTCGACCATCAATTTTGGTGGATGATATAACAAAATTGAAAAATCACAAATAACATAAACTCGAAAAAACATGATTGAAAGGGAAAATCCCCAAAAAATAAAGAGAATAATTCATGTATTATGTACCTTTGAAGTTTTCTTCAAACCTTTCCCCCTACCCTTTCTATGTTTCGTGACTTCGGGATTACCAACTTTACTAGGAGCAACACCTCCAGACTGCGGAAAAAAATTATATATCAAAATATGAAGGTCAAAAAAACTGTTATATGACCAAAAAAATTAATTTAAAAATGGGTACCTTGCATGTAACATCGACAGATTCTAATTCATGATTCAAATGAAACCTTTTCATAATAGGTATTTCATCCTCGAAATCGCTGTCGTGAGGTAAATCAACCTTCCATTTTCGTTTTCTATTCAAAGATTTGGAAGGACCCTCACATGAATTCCTTTTCTTCGAAGATTCAATAACAACGACCTTTGGGATGCAACCGTCATCTGAGATCTTCCGAACTGGGGAAAGAGTAAATGCATTGAGATTAAAGGTTGGCATTGAGGATTGAACAGGGGTACTATCCAAATAAATAGACTCCATATTTGACCTAGGGCTCCTTCTAATAGGGGTTTTTTCACCAGATACAAACATGGTGAAGAACAACAAACAACTTAGGGGATCAAAAATTAAACAGGAAAAAAAACAATTACTGCAACAAGAAAGAAAATGGAGTTCCGGAAGGTGATGAATATGGAAGGAATAGGATTGATGATTTGGGAGAAAGAATCGTCACATTGGAATAACAAAAAGGCTCTTTAGTAATGGAGTGGAGGGAGAAGATCCAAGCATGCTTGGGGAAAATAAAAAGGTAAAGAGTTGTCAAATCCCAATGACCATTTACTATACTTAACATGTACACGGGCACAAAAAAAAACTTTAAATGTGTTAAATTAATGTAAACGAATACACCTAATATATACAAAAAAAAACATAAAAAAAACTTTTCAAGACAATTAAATGGTCATTATGTGTGAATTTTCATTTTAAAAAAATGAAAAAATGAATAATGTAGACGGGCACAAAAAATAAAAAAGTTTTAAATGTGGTACATGAATGTAAACGAATACACCTAATATATACACACAAAAAAAATAAAAAAAAAACTTTTCATGACACTATTAAATGGTCATTATGTCTGAAATTTCATTTTTTAAAAACGAAAAAAAGAATAAAAAATTAAAAAATAGGATGACATAAATGTAAATAAAAACCTTCAACCAGTAAATATTTTGGGGGGTTGACATGATTTGTAATTTAACCTCTTAAATTGTATACTATTACAATTTTTCCTTTTAAAAACAACCTCTGACCAATATAAAAAAGCCATATGACATTTCGAATTGAATTCTTTTTAAAAAGAAAAAGACCCATCTTCCTCAAATTAATTTCAACACAATTAACAACCAGTAAAACTCGTTCGAATCTTCATGGTCGAGTTAGCACCGTAGAATATCTCAAACTTCAATTCACATTCACAAGACAAGTACTTTATTAAGTTATCACCAATCTTTGAACTCGTCATTGCTTATTCTATTTTCTTTTTCAATGCGATGGTAGAATTTATCTTTGTTGACATTGGATTTTTAATGAAGACGATGAAAAAAATAATAAAAGTGAAAAGGAAAAGGAAAAACAAGAGAAAGAAGGTCATTATTCGTCGCCATTTTATCTAGCCAAAAAATATTTTTTGATAACGATGGCAGATTAAGGGTGGTTAGCCATAGTTGCTTCAGGAGAGATACATATACTCCAAAAAATTCCAATAATAAGCAATCATCACTGGATGAAATTAATTGCCTTTTTAATTTGACGAAGAATGTTAGGAAAAGAGAAGAGGTAGGTGGGAACATGGAAGTGTTGGGATGGGGTGGGAGTGTTGGAGGGATTGGAAAAGATTATTTATTTTATTTATAAAAGTATTTTTTTATTTATATTTCTAATTTATGACATGTAAATGTGACAAATTAAGATTGGAGCGTGAAATCACTTCCTTGCTCACAATTAGGTTTGGTTGAAAAACGAGGCAATATTACTTTCAAATTGTTTAGGGGCTCATTGGACCCTCACAAAATTAAGATGTTTTTTTGAAAATCAAAATAACTTCAATTGTGGTTTTATGTCTTTTCTAAAAAAAATTCTTCAAATGGCTAATTTAAAAGGAAAAATTATTTAGACGAATTGAAAGGAAAAATTACTGATCGCATATCACTCGAACACATAAAGGGTAGCTGTCAAGGATTACAATTCAATCGAAAGGCAGAGCACACTTAAATATTACTGGACGAACACACATTTGTCTTTCGTCTGAATTTGTTTTTTTTTCTTTTGAGTTATTAGGTCATGGATAAGAGCAACTTGTAACAATATATAACTGATCAATAATGCTCTCCCATTTATTTCACCTCTAGCCAACTAAAGAACAAGTAATTTTTCATTGAAAAAGGATCAGATTTGTCCTGTATTTTTTTTAAAAAGTTATATTTATTATTATCGTTCAATTTTGAGCATATATTTTCTCTAGAACCAATATTAATTCTCCTTGTCTCTGTCTTTATTTTCTACATGGTGCTTTCGTGAATTTTTATTTCTCCCAAATTAAATAGTCTTAACTTACCTACCATTAAACCGGACCCAATTCACAAAATAAACCTATCCTAAAGATTCCCAAACCCCCATTCTATCAGAGTCACAAGAAACATCGAGATAGTAATCTAAGTAATTTGTGGCAAAAGTTACCTCAATTTTGTGTTCAGAGAACTCCAGCTTCTGTGAATATATACCTGGATTATTTTGACGCGACAAAATTCAAATCAATCACAAATTCATTTTTTCTAAAATAAGAAAACACCCAAAACACACACACACACACACAAAGGAAATTAAGGGGAAAATATTTGATATGCCTCTCAATTTTATTATTTAGAGATGATATATCTCTCGTTATAAAAGTGACTTTTATAGATATATAATATATCGTATTCCTCAAATGGACATTAAAATTAATTTTTAGTTAAAAAAATTCATATATGGGTATATTTGATATTTCTCACATAATTTGATTTTTGTTTTTTATTTTTATTCAAAAATTAATTTGAAAAATGGTGAATTTTAAGAGGAATGTCAAGTAAGTACTCAGTGATTGACATTATTTTTTTTAAATTTTTTCTCTCTCTGACACCCTAGTCATCCCTCTCGATTTCCCCAAAAAATTTTCCTTTACTACCACTGAAATCTGTCAAAGATCTAGAGAATTTGTCAAAGTCCCAAACGACATCACAATATGAGACATATATGAATTTGCTGAACCACTAAATATCAATGCCCCGAGGGAGAATACTAAACCCAGTGTTGAACCCATCCCAATCAAGAATGTCACCTATATTGATGGGATTCCTAGGATTAGATAGACAGAAGCAGAGGTGGAACGTATGAACATAATTGAGGATTGGACCTATGCTGTAGTAGGTAAATTTTCATATGATGGCTGAAATTAGAAGATCTACGGGTTCAGATACCAAAATAACTCAATGTGAAGAGTGATGTTAAGATTGGGTTATTAAAGAACAAATATATTTTATGATATTTAATTGGATTTGAGGATTTTGTCAATATTACTTCCAAGAGTGTCGACTACGTCATTGATTAAAATAGATATTCATACTAAATTCAACCTCAAATATATGATGCAAGATTTAAGGTAGAAGAGGAGACAACCCAAGCAATGACTTGAATTTGATTTCCAAATCTGAAACCTACCTTTTTTTGTTAAAAAAATCTTATTTTCATTAGCCGTGGCGATTAAAAAACATAGTCACCTTAATATAGTTACAATAAATAAGACAAGACATAGTTGTGTCAGGGTTAAGGTGCAAGTAGATTTATGTGCTGATCTGCCCTCATATATTGAAGTGGAGATTGTCAATGAGAAAACTAAGAAATCATGGGTGGAGCAAATGAAGGTTGAGTATCATGTGATACCTAAATACTGTGAGAAATGCAAGCTACAAGAGCATAATGCTATGGAGTGTAGAATATTGCATCCAGAATTGTAGCAAGTGTATAACGAGAATAGATACAAGGAGCTAGAAAGGGGACACGATAAAGAGGAAGGGGAATTAGAAGAGATGACAACGAGGGGAAGAGGAGATTGAAGGAGGTTTCTTAAACAAAATTGGAATCCAACAAAAATAAGGTATATTAAAGAACCTAACAAAATGAAAACGCAAGTGGTCATTTCACCGGAGAAGAATCTTTCTGTTAGTAACCCATTTGATATATTAGCGATCACAGATGAAGGGGAAGGAATAGGGACGATAATACCAATATCCCAACAGATTTTATTAATAATGGGGGAGGGAATAAGGAGATGTCAACGAAGGACTGGATAGCTAAGTCTTTTCCTTATTCCTCAATGGGATGGTAGATCATATTGTCATGTGGTGAAAATGAACCTTGTAGAACAACAAGAGGAAGTAAATGTTGAGAAACATAATGTTAATGGAAAAATGAAGGATAATGATGTTGAAATAGAGAAGGTTGTTACTTTGGATCGTGTGAATCCTAGCAATGTAGAAATTGATCGAGTATCTCCTGTGAGACCTGTACAACATAACAACATTGATTAGAATAGTTTGAATGAATAAATAGTATAGTTAGAAGATACAAAAGGGACAAATGATAAAAAGGAATGCAGAGAGTCAAAGAGGATGCTATAGATATTGTTCAAAATCCTAAAGTGGTGCAAACAGAAGAAACTCAATTATGGCTAGGAAATGTAGAGGGTCTAATATAGTATTGCACAATATTGTATCTCATAATATTGAAGAGGAGATAGAAGAGCATAATTTAATTAGGAATGCTAATCAAAGACTATCTATATGATACTTTTCGTAAAAAAGAACTATAACATGCTGACTGACTTTATCGATCATTTAACTCTCGTAATTAAAAAAAATCCCTCTATTCATACCATTTACTTCCACAACTTATTGCGATTTGATGGCTATCTCTTTTTAAAATTGTTTGCTAGCAGTGCTAGCAAATACACCTTTACGCCTCTTATGAAGGACCATAGCTCTGACCGAGATCTTTGGTGATGATTCTGTACTACAGTTCAGTTCAGTGGAGGAACTTTAGGACAAAAGCTTTGAAGTCTCTAAAGTCAGTAAGAAAAGGGAAGAAACAGAGAAATGGGGAAAACAATCTTCTCATTAGAGTACAACCAAAGAGAAGTGCAATATCTCATCAAATAAATCATGATTAAAGCTCTTATTTGGAACATAAGATCTGTTAAGTCTTAAGGGCTTTTCAAAGGGTTTAGATGCTTAACAATTTTTATAAATTTTGTTTCATTGTTCTTCTTGAACCTTTCCAACAGGTCAGGACTATTAACATATACAAAAGGAGATCAAGAGCGACAAAAGCTTTTCATAATACTAATAGAAAAATCTGAATGTTTGTAACTAATGATTTTATTGCCACAGTCCTCAGTAATTCAGATCAACAGTTATCATTTTTGGTCCATAATCATAGTATGGATATGAAGTTCAATGTCACAATTATTTATGCAATGTGTGATAAGGAACAAAGAATGAATTTATAGGATAGTTTGTACTTATTATCCTGTAGTATGCTGCTTTATGGGGAAGAAATGATTGGGGTATTTCAGTGACTGCTGCATATATTGAAGATTTTCAAACATGTATTGGATCATCTGATTTTTCATAGATATCTTTTAAAGGGAGTCCATTTACTTGGTGGAATGGAAGGGCTGGAAAAGACTGTATAATTGAAAGATTGGACAGAATGCTACAAAATTCAGAATCTCAGAGGTTATTATCTCATTTTGAGGTGGAGCACCTTCCTATGACCGGCTCAAATCATGATCCTTTGTTACTTTATTGTCATAACAAAGTAAATGAAGTTAGGAAGCCTTTCATGTTTTTGAAATTTTGGGTGGAGCATAAATCATTACTGGATGTAGTAAAGAAGAATTAGGATTGCATTTATTCTGATAATCCTTTTCTGGACTTCAAGAGAAAGAGTAAGAATATCAAAAAGGCTCTTTCTTTGTTGAGTAACGAAACCTTTGGTGACATTTTCAAGTAGTTGTTGATAAGAGAAGTGGTTGCTTAAACTAAGGAGAAGCTCTTTGAAGAATCTCCTACTCAGGAGAACAAAACTATTATGCAAAAGGCCAGAGTAGAGTACACCAAGTATCTTCGGTTAGAAGAATTGTATTGACAGCAAAAGACTAGTTATAATTGGTTTGAAAGTGCGGATAGAAATACTTTTTCTTTTATAGTCTAGTAAAAGAAAGAAATAAATTCAAGGTGAGTAATATAATGAATGATCATGATTGCAGGTTGAATCAGGAGGTTGATAGTTCTGAGGAGGCTATAAATTATTATCAGAAGCAGTTTATTTAGAAAAAAGGATTCTACAGATATCTCCCTATTGAGTCATATTCCTAAGATAGTTACGAAAGAAGACAATGGATTGCTAGGGAAGATACGAGAAGAAGTGCAGAAAGTTGTTTTTAATCTAAAAAGGATATAGTTCATGTGGACTAGGTAGTCTTTTTGGGATTTTCTATCAATCATGTTGGGATATTATCAAGCAGGATATGGTGAGGATGGTTCAATTCTTTTTTGAAGGTAGTACTCTCCCAAAATCTACCATTCATGCTAATCTAATTCTTATTCCTATGAAAGAAAATGTTCAATCTTTTTCAGACACGAGACAAATTAGCTTAAGTAATTTTATCAACATGATTCTGTCTAGAATTCTTCATGATAGATTGAGAGATATTTTACCTAGGTTGTTGTCAGTTAATCAATTAGATTTTGTTCAAGGCAGAAACATAACAAAAAATATTCTATTAACTCAGGAGATCGTTTTAGATATTGGCAAGAGAGAGAAACCTGCTAATTTGATAATAAAATTACAATGGCTAAAGCTTATGATAGGATTTCTTAATTTATCTTTTGAAGAAAAAGAGGTGTGACTGACTAGTGTTCTATAGAGTATCCCCATTTATACTCCTTTAGCTATTTTCCCCCCTCAGTGTGTTTTGAAAGAGATTCACATATTGTTGGGTAGATTTTTCAGGAATTCTAAAGAAATAGGAGGCAACAAGAATTGGTCATCGTGGGTTAAATTGTGTGAACCTAAGTAGGAAAGAGGTTCATGGTTTAGGTCCTTGTATGAAATTTATAAAGCTATGCTACAGAGATTTGGTGGAAATTTAGAACATAAAATTCATTGTGGTCTAACTTCCTGTTACACCCAGTAAAATTATCAAAATACCCTAAGATGATATACGCTCTCATAATGCATCTTCCCAACCTCTTTTGGTAAATCCGAGACAGGAAACACAATCAACATGAAAAATTATGTGGGAAAACTGGTCTTGGTTGATTTTTA
This sequence comes from Solanum aculeatissimum, assembly GCA_038996855.1. Taxonomy (NCBI): domain Eukaryota; kingdom Viridiplantae; phylum Streptophyta; class Magnoliopsida; order Solanales; family Solanaceae; genus Solanum; species Solanum aculeatissimum. The sequence continues at coordinate 9,984 of JBCEWC010005318.1, forward strand.
GAGCAATCAAATCAAGAAATAATTTTTCAAAGTGAAAATGTAATTTCAGAAAAGTGTACAACATGTCTGCGTCGTGGATTTACACTTAATGATGATCCCAATATTTTATACAAGATTAGAAACTCGATTGGAAAATTTTCAGCGAAAAATGCCTATAAAGCGCCCAAGTCCATAACACGGACTTGGTCATCCGTAGGGCAAATTTTCAATTCTTTTCGAGGGACATTTTAGACTTTTTCCCCGCCTCCTAAACTTAAAACATGACCAATATAGGTCATTTTTTCCTAAAAAGGATTCCTAAATCCATTCTAAAGTCTCTTACGCAAAAACAAAGTGAGGATTCTTGAGAGAAGAAGAGAAGAAAAACTAGGATTCAAAAGATTGAGGTCAATTCCTTGCAAAGTTGAGTGTTTTCTTTCATTACAGGTATGTAAGGCTAACCTAAAACATAAGATTGTTCTCCCATGTTCCCCATGATTATGATAGGATGAATTATGATGATATTAATGTTCCCATGATTGCATATTCTTTGAAAACTCCTATAATGTTTAACCTATTTTGCTTATACTGCATAATAATGATTTTTGTAAACTTGTTTCTTGAACAATTGGTTTTGAATTCCTATGTTGAGCCTAAACTTTAGGTTTTTATTTATTAAAATTTGTAAGAACGAACTTAGGAGATGAGTCTAGAGCCTTGACAATATGAATGTGCATGTGATTCTAAGATAATGTTCCTAATCAAAGAGTTGATGGTTGATGTGATGCATTGAGTTGACAAATGTCCAATGAGACTAGTTAGATGAGTTAACCAAATGATTGATGTGTTATGAACGCGTTGAGTCCTAGGAAGAGTATTGAACACCGAATTGAGTGAGAGTAAACAAAAACTCAAACTCGATAACTACGTAGCCATCGTAGGAGAGGATTGAATCATAAAATTAGACATTTCCTTGTTGTGCCAAAAGAGGACTTGATGTTACTACTTGTGGATCCATTAATGGGATGTCCTTTACCCCAGAAAGGTACTAGATGGATGTGACAACAACACCACTTTTTTGTGTCATAACCTACTTATAGATGATAGTTGTCGGTTAGAGAAACTCTCAGATAGGTTATATGACGATATGCTAATGTAATGATTGAGTTCCTTATCTTTCGAGTTGAGTCTCTTGAGTTGAGTTGAGTTGACAACTGAGTTAAGTCTATTGAGTTGAGTCGATGTCTAAGATGAGGTAATGTTTGAGTTGAGTATCTTTTATTATGTCCTTTCCTTTCCAGCTATTATACATACTCGTACATGATATCCATTTGGGCCTACATCTTTTTATGATGCAAAGACATGTACTTGAGATCATCAACAGGCACTTCGTTATATGTCTTATCTTTCTGCAGCTGATTGGTGAGTCCTCCCGTGCGTTTAGAGGATACCACTTATATCTCTTTTGCTTTTGAGTTAGTTTTATTTTAATTTATGGTAGCCATGACCTGTCATGGTACATCTAGACTGTAGAGATACAGGCTTCATACACTAGAAGATGATGAGTTGATGTTGAGGACCCTTTTCTTGATTGAGTTTTCTTTAAATCTACTATTATGTCACATATGTTAAGTTTGACTTTGTTGGCCTATGACCCTTATTCATTGAGTTAGTATGTTGATTGATTTGCTTATCATAATTTCACCTTATTTTAAGTCTTCTGCTGATTTGAATGATTGAGTGATCGCCATGAGACCAAGTATCTCGGGGTGTGATAAACTTGGTATCAAAGCACAAAGTTCATGTGTCCTAGGGAGGCTATGAAGCTGTGTCTAGTAGAGTCTTATTTATGGGTGTGTTGTGTACCACACTTTATAAGCAGGAGGCTATAGGACATTAGGAATGGTTACACTTCTTTAATATTTTGAGTTCGTGTGACAGAGTTTAACTTTATTAAAATACCTATCTAATTCGTGTGCTATGCGTTTGCAGATCATGCCTTCTAAGCGTACCACCACCCAATGAGATGCCTCAACCTCTAACACTGAGAATCCCCCACCTGAGTAGAGATAAGAGGATGGGGTCGACCTACCAGAGCCATTGGGGCTCCACAGATGCCTACTGCTCAACTAGTTCCTACTTCAGAAGCAGACTTTAGGTGAGCCATTACTATGTTCACCCAGCTAGTGGCCTCCCAGAGAGGTAATCGGGGATCAGGCTCCTAGTTCTAGCTCTCAAGAGTCCACTGCTGCAATCAGGCTTAGGGATTTCTTGAGGATGAACTTGCCAGTCTTCACAGGGTCAATGGTTGAGGAAGACCCACATAACTTCATTGGTGAGACGTGAAAGATCCTGAAAGCTATGCATGCGACTGAGGTTGAAGTAGTTTAACTTGCCTCCTATTAGCTTAAAGATGTGAAGAATGTCTGGTATAACCAAAGGGAAGAGAGACAAGGTGAGGATGTTGAGCCTACCAAGTGGAGTGAGTTTAAAAGGGATTTCCTTGATCACTTCTTTCATCAGGAGTTTAGGGAGGAAAAGATTGAAGAGGTCATGAACTTGAAGCAAGAGGGGTTGACTCTCAAAGAGTATAGACTCAAGTTTATTCAACTATCCAGGTATGCTCTAGAGATGGTCCAGTACATAAGGGCCAGAATGAGAAAGTTCATATCTGGTTTTGGCAAACATGTAAAAAAAGGAGTGCAAAGCAACACTGTTGATTCCAGGCATGGATATTTCCAGTCTTATGGTTTATGCATAATAACTAGAGGAGGATAAGAAGAGGGACAGGGAGGAACATTTTAGTATGAAAGTTATGTCAGCAGGGCATGAGCCTAGCCAACATAAACAGAGTAAGAGAGATAAGTCATACTTACAGAAGATATCTAATAGTTATGCACCATCCTCAGCAAGTGCACCATCCCAACATAGCAGGTATGATTAGAAATCCCAAGGTCATCAAAATTTCAAAGCTCAGGGTTCTCAATCCCAAGGTAGTGTGACTCAAGGTTCTAGAGGGAAGCCAACTTGTGGCAGGTATGGAAAACTCTACCTTGGTGAGTATTGTGAGGGCATAAATGCTTGCTATAAATATGTACAGGCTAGTCACTTTCAGAATAAGTGTCCTATGAGAAGGCGGGTTGATGGAGGGTAACAAAGCACATTCCTCTGCAGCACCCTCAGCCAACCAGTAGTAATTAGAGGGATACCATTACGGGTACAGGTGGTGGAACAAACCGTCTATATGCAATAGGTAATTGACAGGATCAGGAAGTTGCACCAGATATTTTCACCGATATGTTTCAAGTCTTTACCTTTGACTTTTATGCATTACTTGATCCAAGTTCCACCCTATCTTTTGTGACTCCATATGTGGTTGGTAGATTTGAAATTTCTTTTCAGTATTTTCTTGAGCCTTTTGCTATTTTCACTCCTGTTGGTGAGTCTATTCGAGCTGAGAGAGTTTATAGAGATTATATAGTATCTGTTTATCATAGGGATATCCTTGTTGATTTTATAGAGTTGAAGATGATTGATTTTGATATGATCCTTGGCATGGACTGGCTCATGCCTACTATGCCTCTATTGAATGTAGCACCTAAACTGTTAAATTTCAATTCCCAAATTAACCTGTCCTAGAGTTGAAAGAAAATTATGTTGCACCTAAGTTCAAGTTTATTTCCCACCTTAGGGCTAGAAAGCTAATCTCTGAAGAGTGTATCTATCACTGTATGTGAATTAAGACTGATGATGTAGAGTCTCCACCCTTTGAGTCAGTCCTGATTGTGAATGAGTATCTTGAAGTGTTTCCTAAGAATTTGCCTGGAGTCCCTTTTGATAGGGAGATTGACTTTGGGGTTGATATTCTCCCCGATACTCAACCTATCTCCATTCCACCCTATAGGATGGCCCCTGTTGAGTTGAAGGAATTAAAAGATCAGTTGAGGAGTTTTCTAGAGAAGAGATTTATTAGGGCAAGTGTATCTCCTTGGGGTGCTCTTGTCCTATTCGTGCAAAAGAAAGATGGGTCATTTATAATGTGTATTGACTATTGCCAGTTCATTGAAGGATTTTCATCCCTATCCTCACCATTGACTAGACTGACTCAGAAGAGATCAAGTTTTAATTGTATGATGAATATGAGAAAAGCTTCTAAGATCTAAAAACAAGATTGACTACTGCACTAGTTTTGACCTTGCCTGATGGAATAGAGAATTTTGTGATATATTATGATGCGTCTAGAGTTTGATTGGGTTGTGTGTTGATGCAGGGGCGAAACGTGATAACTTATGCTTCTAGACAACTTAAGGTTCATTAGAGAAACTATCCAACCTATGATCTTGAGTTGACAATGGTGGTATTTGCATTTAAGATTTGGCACTACTACTTATATGGAGTAATGTAGATGTGTTTACTGACCACAAGAGCCTACAGTACGTCTTCAGTCAAAAAGAGCTCAACCTACGAAAGAGGAGATGGTTGGAGTTGCTCACGGACTATGACATGAGTATTCTCTACCACCCAGGTAAAGCTAACATTGTTGTGGATGCTCTTAGCAGGTTGTCAATGGGTAGTACTGCCCATGTTGAGGAAGAAAGGAATTGGCTAAGGAAGTGCACAAATTGCCCTATTAGGAGTCCAACTTGAAGAGAATGATGAAGGGGGAGTCAATATCCAAAATGGGTCTGCTTTATTTTTAGTGACAGAGGTGAAAGAAAAACAAGACCAAGATCCTGTTCTACTTCAGTTGAAAGAATCTTTCCATAATTATAAGGTGATGGTTGTCTCCAAAGGGGGAGATGATGTGCTGACATACCAGAGTAGATTGTGTGTTCTAAACGTTAATGATGTTTCTAGATAGAATTAAAGATGAAGCCCATAACTCTAGATATTCCATTCATCCCGGCTCAACCAAAATGTACCATGACTTGAGGGAAGTCTATTGGTGGAGTGGAATGAAGAGAGATATTGCTGAGTTTGTTTCCAAGTGTCTGAATTGTCAACAGGTAAAAGTTGAGCATCAAAGGCCATGTAGCTTGGCTCAAAACATTAAGATTCCTTGTAAGGACCTGGACTTTGGAAACCTTGTACATGTGGTGTGCACTGATTTTGAACTCATTTTTGGTGGTTAATGTTCGCCATGAGTCTCCCTTATGAAGTCATGTTCAAGAGAATTGCATTGGTTAAGTTTATCTTAGGAAATGTTGGAAGGGTCACCTTTAACTGGTCATATTTATTAGCTCAAGAAGAACTAAGTGGTCTACAACATAGCAAATTGAATCTCTTTGAGCTAACTTTCCAACTCACTTAGTTTCACTTGATTCGGAGTTCGGATGAGAAAGTTATACTCATTTTCGTAAAGGCAATCTATGCATGGATGTTAGTTGAGTTTTGGCTAAGACATGTTTCAGGGAGACTATACGGGTCGTGAATCCTTGTACGGTCTATGTGGGGGTCTCGTGGTCCTCAACATGGGTCATAGTGAAGTATTTCATGATGGTCTCAACCTAACAAATGGTTCTTAGTATAAGATAAACATTCCGGAACTCGCGTCATCGAGATAGAAGCCCTCATGGGCCATTTGACCTTTGATGGATTGTGAGGCCTATCTTGGTACAAACCTTTGGCTGGACATTAACCAAGTGAAGTACCACGGGCCAGTATTTGATCCTACAACACCTAACGGGCTGTACAACCTTTCGTTTGGATGTAGGAGTGGGAAATTTCTAAATATGGGATTACTGTCTCAGAACTTCATCAGTAAAGTTTTTTCAAAGTGTTGCTCCACGTATGGGTACACAACCCATACACCTTTGCACGACTCGTGAAATGGGTCTTTTAGATGACCTTGACAACTTTTCATGCCTATTTAATTAATGGTTTATTTATAATTTTGGTGAATTCCTAAGGTTGTTTTAGCCTTCCTAATCCCTCCTAAACACCTAAATTAACCTATACTCCTCTATTCTCATCTAATTCAATTCATTACACTTAGAATATTCAAATACTCTCTCCTAAAAACTCCTCTCAAGTGAGGCTTGAGATTCAACTTGGAAATTCGAAGAGGCCTTCTTCTTCAATCAATTTCTTCTCCATTATCTTGGTCATCAAAAGTATGTGGTATTGATTCATGGCTCTCCTTTCAACCATGAAGACCCCAAACTCTTTTCTACTTAATTCATGGATTTTAATCTTACTTTAGTTATGGGTCATTTACATTAATGTTGATTTGATTCAATTGGGATATGGGTTATGTTTAATTGTTTTTTTTAAAGCAAATTAATCCCTAATATGTTGAATTGCATGAATATTATGAAGATTTGAATATACATTGTCCCTTTAAAGTTTGAATTAAGCATGGGTAATCTAAATTGTGATTTAATTAGGGATTTACTTATGAATTTATTTGAATTTCATATTATATTATTGATTTAGATTTTAATATCCATTACCCATGCATTTATCTCATCTTTCATGGCATATGCATATATGAATTATGATTTTCATAGAACCCTTGATGTGGGCTAAGTTCCGATTATGACTATGACTATGTTTTGAAAGTAAGTATTGATTATGACAAACTTGTGATCACATCATGTCTATGATTATGGCTCTTTGAGAAATATTTTGTGTTTACACCATTACGTTATGATTAAGGAGCTACTCTTATGCATGTACTCATGAAAGTACGATATGAATTATTGTTTGGCTTTTTACTCCAAAAAAGTATGATTATGAAGTATGTTGGCTTTTAAGCCTAAATATGCATTGTTATGATTTGGAATATATGTCATTCTTTTGAAAGCACATATATGTATATGTATTTCCATGGAATGACGACTTAGCACCGAATGAGATTGGGGGTGGGGGTTAAACCTAAAAGGTCCTTATGTAAAGTCTCTTTTCTCATAACTATGTGCCATAGGTTTTATTCCCCTCTTGGAGGGATGGTTATTCACCTTTTTAGGTATGGTTTATTTTCCTCTTTAAGGGATGGGGACTACCTGGAAAGTAGTATACCCTTTTCTTTGGTGTAGGGTGAACATCGGGGATTCTACATTGTAGTCACTCGATCTTATCTTGTGTTGGTTGAGGTCACATCCCCGCTATGACTAAAGTACTTTTGCATTCATGCATCATTGATTTCATGGCATATTGATATTGTATCCTTTCTTATAGATTTCTCTTCTACATATGTGCCCTTGTCATCTAACATTGATTTGTAAGAACTTATGTGCATTTGCATGCCCACATACTTAGTACATTCAAATGTACTAACACATACTATTTTACCTACTTGATCTAACCATGTAGGGACTAGAGACTATCACCTTCCACCTCTTGATGACTAGTTGATTGATTAAAAGTTGCTTGCGGTGAGTCCTATCATCCAAGGACAAGTCGACTTCCATCTATCTATTATGATTATGTTTCCTATCTCTTTACTTTGAGGGCGAGCCCAGGAAGTGTCTTGGCCCCTGATAATTCTAGACTAGAGGCATTGTTAGACATCTTATAGACTCTCGTATGGATTATGCTATGTGTATGTCCTTGAGATGTTATTGTTATGTATTATGCATGGATGATATGATTATGTGATATGTGATGTTATGGAAAGTCCTAAGTCTTATGATACCCCCATAGCTTGAGTCCTCCTTACCATCCCTTAGTTATATGTGGTATGTGCTATGTGAATCCATATATATCTCTATCCCTATGACATCCTCATAGCGTGATTCATACTTACCCGCTTCATAGAACTATGTGTTTAATATATATTTATACGCTTCTCAATCAATGATGTGCAAATGTATGCTATGAGGCTTGTTTTGGGACTCTTGTGTTACCATTCACCGTGTTACTCCTAGGACCTACTCCCGGATCGTGACAATCATGGTATTAGAGCACTAGGTTTATAAATGATCCTCGGAGTCCAACATGCCACATCGAGTAGAGTTTTATTCATGGGTGTGTTGTGCACCATACCTATGAGTGAGAGGCTATGGTAACATTTTAGGAATTATCTCACCTTTTCATTTCTTATGTCATGCTATGGATTGTATATTTGGATTTGTTGACGCTAATACTGTCATTGGTACTATTTTAAAAGATGCATCAACACCTAGACAAGCCTCGATTAATGAAGATCCAATTCCTCAAGATCCTATGGGGGAGCCATTTACTCCTAATGAGCTCCATGCTACTTTTGTATGTTAGCTCAAGCTACAGCGAGTCAAGTGAGTTAGGCCAATCCCTCTCCTCAAGTTCAAACTCTGCTGCTAAAGGTAGAGATTTTACTCGAATGAATCCTCAGAGTTCTATGGTTCAAACACTGATGAGGATACTCAGGAGTTTATTAATGAACTTACTAAAGTGTTGATTAATATGGGGCTGACTTCTTAGGAGAAAGCTGAGTTAGCTGCTTATATGTTGAAAAATGTGGCTCAGGTATGGTACACTCAGTGGTTAATGCAGAGGGTTGTTGATGCTCAGGTTGGTTGGAAAGAGTTCAAATTTATTTTTCTAGATTGTTTCTTCCCTTTTGAACTTAGAAAGGAAAAGATGCTAGAGTTTATCAATCTCAGACAAGGTGACATGACTGTGAGAGACTATTCTCTCAAGTTCACAAAGCTCTCAAAGTATGGTCCCTATGCTAGTGTCTGACCCTGTGCAAGAATGCATAAGTTTATTTCTGGGATCTTTGATTTGGTTGTGAAAGAGTGTCGTATGACTATGCTTATTTGGGATATGGACATCTCCAGGCTCATGACTTATGCTGAACAAATTGAAGGGGAGAAGCTCAAAGAAAGGAAGGTTAAGGATGCTAAGAGGGCACGTTATGATGGTGTGTTCTCTAACTCTAAGGGTGGTGGTTATGGTCACGGTCGCTTCCAACAAGGTCAAAGTTCTAATGTAAAGGTTGTCAATGCTAGAGTGTCCCCTCCTAAGGCACAAATTGGGGGTGGGCCAGTGTTCCCTTGGTGTGGAAAGTGTGAAAGCAATCACCCGGGAGAGTGCAGGAAGACTTCAGATGCTTGCTTCGGGTGTGGTAGTTTGTACCACAAGGTTGTTGATTGTCCTAAGAACCCAAGGAAGGGTCAAATGGTTCTCAGTACTCAAGACCAACAAAAGGGTCAAACAGGTGATGCTCCCAGAAATAATAAGTTCTATGCCTTGCATGCTCGACAGAAAGTAGAGAAAACTCTGGATGTGGTGATTGGTATGTTAAAAGTATTTGATTTTGATGCTTATGCTTTGGTTGATGTAGGTGCAAATTTATTTTTTGTGACTCCTCTGTTGGCTGTTAAATTTTGTTTGAGTCCTGAAATTTTGAGGGAGCCCTACTCAGTTTATACTCCTCTTGGTGAATCTTTTATTGCCCAAAGAGTCTATTAGGGTTGTCCTATTTCAGTCTTACATAAAGTCCTTTCCAGTGATCTTCTAGACTTGAGATGTTTGATTTTGATATTATTCTTGGGATGAATTGGTTACATGCTTCATATACCTCTATTGATATTAAAACCCAAAAAGTTAAGTTTTAGTTTCTAAATGAGCTTGTTTTGGAATGGGAGGGTAGTGACTCTGTTATTAAAGTCCGGTTTATTTCCTATATCAAGGCCCGAAGGATGATTTCTAAGGGATGCATCTACCATAATATGAGGGTTAGGGATGTGGAATCTGAGTCACCTACTCTTGAGTCAGTTTTGGTGGTTAATGAGTTTTCGAATATTTTTCCTAAAGAATTGCCTGGTATTCCTCCTGAAAGGGAAGTGGATTTTGACATAGATCTCCTTCCGAATATTCAATCTATTTCTATTTCTCCTTATCGTATGACCTCGACTAAATTGAAAGAGTTGACCAGTTAAAAGATCTTTTAGAGAAGGATTTTATCAGACTAAATATTTTGTCCCAGGGTGCTCCATTGTTTTTTATAAGAAAGAAGGATGGGTCACTTCGGATATATATTGATTATAGACAATTGAATAAAGTGACTATTAAGAATTAATATCAGTTGCCAAGGATCAATGATTTGTTTGACCAGTTGCAGCGAGTTACTCATTTCTCAAAGATTGATCTCCGCTCAGGTTACCATCAGTTAAAGGTTCGGGAGTGCGGTATTCCCAAAACTGCTTTTTGGACTAGGTATGAGCATTTTGAATTTATGGTAATGTCATTTGGTTTGACTAATGCTTCGGCTATATATGCTTATGGATCTTATGAACCGGGTGTTCAAGCCTTTTCTTGATAGTTTTATGATTGTCTTCATTGATGATATTTTGAGTTACTCCTAAAGTGAACAAGAACATATGGATCATTTGAGGTTGGTTCTCCAGACTTTGAGAGAGAAGCAATTGTTTGCCAAGTTCAGTAAATGTGAATTCTTGTTGGGTGATATAGTCTTCCTTGTTCATGTGGTATCCAGTGATGGTATTAAAGTTGATCCAAAGAAGACCGAGGCCATGGTCGGATGAGTGTGAGAAGAGTTTTCAGACTTTGAAGGATCGACTCACATCGTCTCTTGTTTTGACTCTACCAGATGGTTTAGATGGTTTTGTGGTGTATTATGATACTTTTTTTATTGGGATGGGTTGTATATTCATGCAACATGGTAAGGTGATAGTTTATTCATCAAGACAACTGAAAGTGCATAAATAGAATTACCTGACCCATGATCTTGAGTTAGCGACTGTGGTGTTTGCTTTGAAGATTTGGAGAAATTATTTGTATAAGGTTCATGTTGATGTTTTCACTGATCACAAGAGTTTTCAACATGTGTTCACCTAAACATATCTTAACTTGAGGCAAAGATGGCGATTGGAGATACTTAAAGACTATGATATGAGTGTTTTATATCATCTCGACAATGCTAATGTTGTGGCCGATGCTCTCAGTAGGCTTTCTATGGGAAGTGTTTCCCATGTTGATGAAGGTAAGAGAGAGTTAGTCAAATATGTTCATCATTTGGCTAGGTTGGGTGTTAGATTGGATGACTCCAACGATGGTGGCATTCATGTTCATAATAGGGATGAGTCTTCTGTGATTGTTGATGTCAAGGCAATGCACGATTTAGTTTCATTTTTCGTTGAATTGAAGGAGTTGGTTTCAAAAAAGAAGATTGGGGTTTTCTACCAAGGTGGAGATGGTGTACTTCGGTATTAGAATTGATTATGTGTTCACGATGTTGATGTCCTTAGAGAGGTGATTGTGAGTAAAGCTCATAATTCTTATTATTCTATACATCCAGGATCCACCAAAATGTATTAGGACTTGAGGGAAGTGTAATGGTGGCATGGTATAAAGAATGACATAGCCAAGTTTGTGTCTGAATGCCCTAATTGTTAACAAGTAAAAAGGGAACATCAAAGGCCCAACGGTTTGGCTCAAGACATTGAGATTCCAACTTGGAAGTGGGAACATGTGAATATGAATTTTGTCGTTGGGTTTCTCTGTACCCAAAAACAACTTGACTCTATTTGGGTTGTTGTTGATTGGATGACCAAGTCGGCTCATTTCCTACCAGTCAAGACTATATTCAATACCGAGGATTATGCAAGGTTGTATACTCCCGATTCAAGACTATACGACTTTCTATTTGTCGGTCACTCCCAGGCCCTACTCCCGGGTAGTGATATTCTTGAATGGAAATAAGAGACGATCAATATGGACTTCATTACCAGCTTGTTGAGGTCTCGAAAGTAGTGTGATTCAATATGGATAATTATGGATAGACTGACTAAATCAGCTCACTTCTTAGCAATTAAGACGACTGACACTGTAGAAGAGTATGCTAAGTTGTACATCCGCTAAATTGTGAGGTTATATGGAGTTCCCTTGTCCATCATCTCGGACCGAGAATCTTAATTCATATCTTAATTTTGGAAATCTTTCTAGAAAGGACTAGGTTTGAAGGTGAATCTTAGTACTGCCTTTTATCCCTATATAGATGGCTGAGTGAAACGTATAATCCAGACATTATAGGATATGCTGAGAACCTGTGTTCTAGACTTCAAAGGAAATTGGGATGACCACTTACCGTTGATTGAGTTTTCATATAAAAACAATTACCATGCAATTATCTAGATGGCTCACTATGAAGCTCTGTATGGAGGAGATATAGATCACCAATTGGACGGTTTGAAGTTGGAGAAGCAGAGTTGATTGGGCTTTATCCTATTCACCGGTCTATGGAGAAGGTAAAGGTTATTAGAGAAAGGTTGAAGAATGTACAAATTTCCAAAAGTCCTATACGGACGTGAGAAGAAGAAACTTGGAGTTTGAGGTGAATGGTTGGCTATACTTGAAAGTGTCACACATGAAGGGTGTCATGAGATTTGGAAAAAAGGGGAAGCTAAGCCCTTGTTATATTGGTCCCTATCAAATTGTGAAGAGGATTGGGAAGGTTGCTTATGAGTTAGAGTTTCCTTCTGAGCTAGACGCAATTTATCTGGTTTTATAGGTTTCGATGTTGAAGAAATGCTTGGGAGATCCCTCATTGATAGTTCCTGTTAATAGTATTGGAGTGAAAGATAGCTTTTCCTATGAAGAGGTTCCAGTTCAAATTTTGGATTGTCAAGTTCGCAAACTGAGGACCAAAGAGACAGCCTCAGTCAAAGTTTTGTGGAGGAATAAATTTGTTGAGGAAGCCACATGAAAAATTGAGAAAGACATGAAAACTAAATATCCACATTTATTCGCGCATGATGATGAGAATGTTAGAGGTAATGTTCTTACTCTTAATTTGAATCAATTTGTCTTTCCTTGAGTTGATTGTCTATAGAGTTTGATTGTTGATAGGAGACTTGATTGTTATTCGTGCCTCAAGTCCATCTTTACTCTTCATTCGAGGACGAATGATTTCAAGGGAGAAATAATGTTACACCCGATAAAATTATTAAAATTCTGCTAGATGAGAGACACTCACTCTTTTGGCAAATCTAAGATAAAAAAATTCAATCAATATGAACATTTATTGGGGGAAAATGGTCCTGGTTGATTTTTAGAGCAACCAGATCAAAAGATAATTTTTTAAAGCGAAAATGCAATTTTAGAAAAGTGCGCGACATATTAACATTGCGGACTTATCACAGATTTGTACTTAATGATGATCCTAATATTTTTTATAGGATTAGAAACTCAATTGAAAAATTTTCGATGAAAAATGCCCATAAAGTGTCCACGATGCGGCCTTGGTCATCCGTAGGGAAGATTTTTAGTTCTTTTTGAGGGGCATTCCAGACTTTTTTTCACCTCTCCTAAACTTAAACCATGACCAATATAGGTTGTTTTTGTCCTAAAAGGATTTGTGAACCCATTCTAAAGTCTTTTATGCTAAAACTAAGTAAGAATTCTTGAGAGAAGAAGAGAAGAAAATCTAGGGTTCAAAAGATTGAGGACAATTCCTTGTGAAGTTGATTGTCTTCTTTCATTCCAGGTATGTGAGGCTAACCTAAAGTATGATATTTTTATCCCATGTGCCCCATGATTGTGATTGGATGAGTTATGATGATATTGATATTCCCATGATTGCATATTCTTTGAAAACTTCTATAATGTTTAACCTATTTTGCTTGTACTACATAATTGATGATTTTTGTAAACTTGTTTCTTGAACAATTGATTTTGAATTCCTATTTTGAGCGTAAACCCTAGGTTTCTATTTATTAAAATTTGTAAGAACAAACTTAGGAGATGAGTCTAGAACCTTAACAACATGAGTGTACATGTGGTTGTGATTGTGATTGTAATGTGAGAGTGTTGATGATACGTTGATGAAATTTGATATTTTTAGAGTCTTAAAAGTCATGAACTAATCCTAAGATAATGTTCCTAACCAAAGAGTTGATGATTTATGTGATGAATTGAGTAGACAAATATCCAATGAGAATTGTTAGATAAGTTAATCAAATGATTGATGTATTATGAGAACGTTGAGTCCTGGGAGAAGTATTGAGCACCAAATTGAGGAAGAGTAAACAGTAACTCAAACTCGATAACTACATAGCTAGTGTAGGAGAGGATTAAACCGTAAAATCGAATGTTTTCCTATTGTCCCAAAAAGAAGACTTGATGTTACTACTTGTGGATCCACTGATGAAATGTCCTTTACCCCAGCAAGGTGTTGGATAGATGTGGCAACAACATCATTTCGTTGTATCATCATCGGTTCATAGGTGATGGTTGTCGGCTAGATAAACTCTCAGATAGGCCATGATGGTATCCTAATGTAATGATTAAGTTTCTTATCTTTTGAGTTGAGTCTCTTAAGTTGAGTTGAGTTGACGACCGAATTGAGTCTCTTGAATTGAGTCGATATCTTAGATGAGTGGATGTTTGAGTTGAGTATCTTTTATTATATCCTTTACTTTCCATCTATTTTACATACTCATACATTTCACGTACTGACATACATTTGGGCCTACATATTTTTATGATGTAGAAACAGGTACTCGATATCATCAACAGGCACTTCACTGAAGGTCTTATCTTCCTACAACTGATTGGTGAGTCCTCCCCTACATTCAGAGGATACCACTTTCATCTCTTTTGCTTTTGAGTTAGTTTTATTTTGATTTGCAGTAGTCTTGGACTGTCATGGTACCATCTAGTCTGTAGATATAGAGACTTCATAGACTAGTAGATGATGAGGTAATGTTGAGGACCCTTTTCTTAATTGAGTTTTATTTAAATCTACTATTATGTCACACATATTGAGTTTGACTTTGTTAACCTATGACTCTTATTCATTGACTTAGTATGTTGATTAAGTTGCTTATCATAATGTCACCTTATTTTAAATTTTTCGCTGATTTGAATGATTGAGCAATCGTCATGAGACCAAGTGGTTCAATTGAGGACTAACAATAGTTTCTGAGTGTTGGTCATGTTTAGGGTACCCTCCTGGGGCGTTACACTTCCTTTGAAATAAATATTATAAGAAATAAATCTCAACTTTAGTATAATGGAGAGGTAGGTCCTAACAGTAGAAAGCGACGTTAATGCAATGGGAAACAGTTAAACAACACTTGTGGTGGGAGTCTAAGGGTACTACTTCTTCTATCACTACTAAAAAAACTGTAAATACCGACCACCAAATACTGACTTCCGAAAGTCGGTATTATCAAAAATACCGACTAAATACCGACTTCCGAGCTAATGTCGGTAAAAGCTTGGTCGCTTTTGAATACCGACCTCCCAAGGTCGATATATACCGACTTCCAAAAGTCGATTTTAATTTTAAGTCGATATAATTTTTTCTATTTTTATTTTATTTTATT